>JADDOH010011655.1:0-31433 GCA_016648135.1 Agrypnia vestita
GTAGGAAGAGAGGATAGAGCGCCATACTCTTCTGTCCTGACATACAACTCTCGCCTCATCCACATTCATACATCTTCGCATGCAAGCTCGCCGGTTGTTGAGGCTTCTAACGGGACCATCTTTCAGTATCTGGTTAATCTGGTCATACCACGTATTCCGCGGTCCTGTCTTTCTGGCGCCATCTACATAATATCTTCCTATACATAGCATATATATCTTTCTTACGATTCTTTCCTCATTCATTCGCTCAACATGCCCAAATAATCTGAGCGATCCTTTTTTAATTCTATTATTCATGCTAAGTTTAGCTTTACATTCATTTCTAATATCTGCATTCTTTACTCTATCATAAATGGATTTGCCACACCTACGTCTGACGGATCCCATCTTCACTGTATTCTATTTACTTTCGTTCCTCTTCTGCCAGCTCCAGGCTTCACTTCCATACATCAGTGACGGTATCAGAATTCCATTACTTACCACTAGTTTTGCCTCAGTATACATATTTCTATTAAAAACTATTGCGTTCAAAGCACTACATATATAATAATAAATTCAAAGCAATACATATATAAGAATAAAAGATACTACATATGAATAATAAGAATATTTCGTCGCTGTATATATAATTAAGCTTATGTGACGTTTTAGTACATTCTGAGATAAACGAATAAAACTGTTTTAAAAAATAATTGCACAGACTAGATTTATAAAAAATATTTTAAATAATTACTAGGCAGACTTTCCAGATAAACGGCAATGTTTTTATTAGTATATCTCCATTATTTATATGAAAAATGTACTAAACGGCAAAAAACGAAAAGAAAAAAATTATATAAAAATTTTTACGTAAAAAAGAGAATGGAAAAAATTATCTAAAAATTTTTAGGGAAAAAAAGAAAAAAAAATTACGTTAAAAAAATTAAATAAATTTACGTAAAAAATTACGTACAAAAGGAAAAAATACGTAAAAAATGTATCCACTAGCAGAAAATGATTTTATTATTATTGTTGGTAATATGTTATTACGTCAGCCGCTTCGCTGCTAATTGTATCTGGCAAATTTCCAATTTTAATTACGGGTAGTTTAGATATAATGAAGATAATTCAGTATTTCTATAAAAATGTAATTAAAATTTCAAAAACAAAATATTCTCGACCGTAAAAAAAAATTCGATCCTGCTAGGATTCGAACCTAGAATCTTCAGATCCGCAGTCAGACGCGTTATCCGCTGCGCCACACATCACACCGACAACCGTGGCAATGTTATTGTATACAAAGTGAAATCAGCGTATTTATAATATAGATATATATATATGTATACACGAATAGCATACGTAATCCATCGCCAAAAAAAGTGATACAAAAAACACTGTTTTGGGTCGCACGGTGGGAGAAATAGGCGTAAACGATGAAACAGGGCCGTACTCTGTCAAACTGTATTTGTTTAATGAATGTTAATGTTTTATAGAAAAAAAAAACGTGTTATTTTTAATGAGAAAGTACTGCTGAAATTACTTATTATAATCGTAGATGCGGAATTTATTTAAATGTTATATAAATCATTGAATTATAAATACATAATATGTACCTGTGATATGAAAAAACTTGCTAGCGTTCTGAAACAAGGCTTGAACCAAAAATCTGCAGACCAAACGTCGTGACCACTAGACTACCTAGTGCATCAAATAAATAAATTATTATGTTAGTATTTACGTAGCTATTTAGTACGTTAATGTATTTTATACAATAATATTTGTTATCTTTAATAGTGATGTTTATACATTTATTATATAATAGTGGAATAACGGGTTATTTAGAAGAAATACGTTATGACCGCCATAAAAGGCATTAATTTTTGTATTTTTTTATAATTTATAATTTTTCATTAATTTTTATTTTTAAACAATCATAATTTTATTTTTAAAACAAATCTACTTACATAAAATACAAAAAATCTAAATATCCAAAAAAAAAACGGTTGATAATTTGCACGATAATAATTTTTGGCTATATCTAAAAAATAAAAAAATTAATCTTTATTTTCAACACAAATTGGTTTCTTAAAGCAATCATGGCGCTATACTATTTGTTTCGTCACCAAAATATACATTTAACGATTTGGCAGTGTTTTATATAAAAAAAAATGTCTTATAAATTTGAATTGATTTTATATGAATATTTGTTTGAATTAATAAAGAATGTGTTTTATTTATTTTTAACGAGCAAGTACTCGATATATTATTATCAAGAAAATTTGAAAACATAGTACGTGAAAAAATGTAACTAGGGAGTTCTGATGTTTGTTTTAAGATAAATGAAGTGACAGGTATAAAAGGAAAATTATCGACGAATTGGCTGACTCTTTCAACGCAATACTTCGTCGTGGCTATGTCTTTTGATACTCGTGTATTCTTTGATAAAGCCAGTTTTCGTGTAATTGTCTTTTTTTAAACCTGATCTATATTATAAAATTGTTTTAATTCACTCGCGCGAATTTTAGAATCGGTGAATTTAGTAATTTTCAAAGCCGATCACGGGAAGAGAAATGTTAGTCTGAGGATTGAACATATTTCGTCTGGCCCGGATTTGGTAGAAACATTTTGGTCCTCGAGCCGGACAGTTTGAGCCGGACATTGAGGTCAAACATTATTACTAAATAATCGACTTGCATACTTTAATTTAATTTTTGATTATGACATTTAATATGTTGCCGCCGCAATTTGTTACCGAAATGCATGTTTTCTTTTTCTTAAAGAGAGTTTACTTTTCCAGAAAATTCCAATTGATTTCATTATTTTCGTTTTCTATGATAACTTTTTTACTCTCAAAACAATTTCTTATTAATTTTAACATATGATATGCGTCCAAAGAAATTACAATTTCTTGTTTTGTAGATGGATGCTTAAAAGTTGGCTTTAAATTATCATAGTCAAATGAGCATCCTAGAATTTTTGCCATTGATATGTTAACGGGACAGCCATTAAAAGTTAATGAAACTACTTCTACGCCAGCTGCATGAACTTTTTCTAAACATCGATTTATCAAAGATGCACGCTATTGACCGTTAGTTCCTTCCACTTAAAATATGCTAATGGGAGTTTGAAATTCGAATTTATGGCAGTCAAAAAAACACTAAAGTATCTTTTGCTACCGCAAGATCATCATCGTTGATATCGGTACCCATATCTACGTACCCGTAATAATTTTCTCCGTCATATTCGATGTGCTTTCTGATAGCCATTTCATCGAGCGCTAATTTCGCAACAATTTTATATTCAGTGGAAGAAGATTTTAAGAGCTAAGAAGCTAAGAGCATAGAAAGCTTCAGAAATAAATCCCGGGTTACCGTTTATACTTTGGTACCACCTTTTAATGGACTGTTCCTGGCTGGACCCCAAAAAATTCCAAGAAATCACAAAAGTTGATATTTTGCCGTGCAAAGTTCTATGTTGTATTGCTAAACTGTCTAAAGTTGACAGAAGTTATTTAGTAATTGAGCTGAAGCAGTTTGTAGACCAATATGAGACTTTCATAAAGACTGAATGGGATGAAAATGACAAAAATGAACAAGATAAGCCAAAGCTGAATCATGATGTAGAAAAGAGTGAGGATTATAAATTAGAATTGCAAGAAAAGAATTATGTTCACTATTTAGTGAGAAAAAAGGTTTTAGATGTTTAGCGTGCGCTTTTTATGTTGTTTCTGAATTATCTCAATCAGGGCTCTTTACTAATCTTTACATAGCTTATAAGTTTATATTAACCAATCCCTAAGAATGTTCTTAGGTTTCCACGGCCACTCAGAATCTTCTGGTTTGTGTCTTCTGGGGTACTATACCGTATACATATCAGCCCTGATGATGGACCCTGCAATGGGATCAGAAACATCGGCCAGAAGACACAAACCAGAAAATAACTCTTCCTTGTTACTTTTGAGCAGATCTTTTCAAAATAAAAAATAGGCTTAGATCAACTTTGAATCAGGAGTTAATGTCTAATCTTTTGTTTATAAATATAATTAAGTATTAATTTAAGTAAGAATTTAATTATCGAGGAAGTGGCAATTTAATTTTCATTACGATGAACTTAAGAAAAAAATGATGGTTTAGTGCAGGTACTAAAGGATAAATTAATGTTTTAAAGAGCTTAATATTAATCCTTGAATAAATAGCGTGATTATTTCCAGTATACATAGTATTTGTCAATTACATATTTAACTTATACCTTTGATATAGATAAAAAATAGGCCTACTAGCAGCTACGGCTTTGAAGCCACGTATTTGAAATTGCTTGCACATAGCCCCCTGACCCACGTTAAGTAGCTCAATCAATGTATGTGAAAATTATAAGATGGCCGATAGATTCCTGCCTTTGTTAAATGTTCAAACAATCAAGACCTAATATCAATAGTTATGGAGATATGCAGTATCAAAGATTGCACTCTTTTTTCAATATTTCTGACTTATTTTTTGCAAAAAGTTGAACTATCATTACAGTAACTTTTATCGATTATGAAAAATTTATTTGTTTCAATAAAACTTAAATAAAACGATAAAAACCTTGTAAAAAAAACTTTTTCCAATTTTCGCAAGGTTTTTATCATTTTATTCTACTTGTATTAAAGCGAATAAATTTTTCCTAATCTACGCAAGTTACTGTAATGATGATAGTTCATGATAGTTCAACATTATAAAGAAATGCAAACTTTGATATTGCACATCTCCATAAAATGCAGGGGCCTCTTCACTAGTTCTCGCCGAGGGCCCCCAAGAGTGCCAGTGCGCCCCTGTCGCTCTAGCCAAAGCGAGGTCGGCCGATACGTTGGCTAATGTGTAATCGCTGTCCGCCATTTTGCGAGGTTGGCCGAGACGTTGGCTCTGCCGAGGTTGGGCCAATGTGTGCAGGGCCCTTAATATTTTGGAACGATTTTGAGGTTTCCTGTTTTGGATTTTGATTGAATGAACGACATTCGATACTTTATTTGAATATGATTATTATAACACAGTAAAAATATATATTTATACTCATTTTTTTTTCTGAAAACTGGACATACGTACTGGAATAAATATCCTGTGCGAGGGTGGGAACAGTACGGGAATGAAATTGTGCATTTCACACGTTCCAGATTTCATAATTCGGATAATAAATCCGGTTTATTTTAAACGTCATTTAAGCAACTTGATGACATTCAAAA
This sequence comes from Agrypnia vestita, assembly GCA_016648135.1. Lineage (NCBI taxonomy): Eukaryota > Metazoa > Arthropoda > Insecta > Trichoptera > Phryganeidae > Agrypnia > Agrypnia vestita. The sequence goes on from JADDOH010011655.1 coordinate 5,198, forward strand.
TTATATGACGTAACCTAATTCTGATAGCTATGTTTTAGTAATATTTGTGAATTTAAATTTTTGTGGCATGCGTCATTTTTCAAAATTCCACAACATTAGTCAATATAAAAAATTAAAATACGTTTTCATTAGATTTTTTCTTTTATGCGAGTTATTACACTCCTGAAAGTTATCAAAAAAAAAAGATTGAAATTACTATACTCTGCAGTCCACGCAACTAATATGAAAAATTGAAATGAAAATGTGCCTATATAAAAGAGGAAAACCGGGAGGCATTGTGGAGAGGTGGTTGTCTCCCTCTTTTGATTACAGATCTTATAACAGCTCTGATAGCGGTTTAAATTCAAAGGGAATAATGGGAAATCAAAAACAGAATTATAAGACAGAAAATAACAGGGAAAAAGAGCGAAGAGAATCCTGGGACAAACAGAATTCTTTAAAACGACAACAATACGTATTGATTTCGAGAAATTCTAAAAACATTATAATTCAACGAGTCATCCCAAATGCAGACACATTTAAATAGAAATACCTTATGATATGTTATAGATATTGCTTAAAATTTTATAAAATATCACATCATGAGTGAAAAAATATATTAAACATATTGTAAATGTATTATTTGTATAAATCTACTTATATTATTCGATTAATTACACCTACATGTTTCGGAAATACCTTTCCATTGTCAGGGTGTTATATATATATTTGTGTTATATAATATATATATCCTAACTATGGAAAGGTATTTCCAAAACATGTAGGTGTAATTAATCAAAAAATATAAGTGGATTTATACAAATAATACAATAAATATTTTTTTAAATGTTAATCTACAATGTTGCTGAATCAATTGAAAAAATAAAAGATATATTCACCAGAATACAAATAAGTAATTTTGTATGCGATTAGTTTTTTTAGATTGCAAATAAAGTCGCACACATAGTCACAAAATAAAATATGACTTTTTTCAGGTTTCCGTTGATCTTTCAATTAGGCACCTAATATTGAAATAGTGACAAAATTATCCTCGGTTAACATGTGTTTTTTAAATTTACGCATAGTGATTTTTATAAGTAGTCGTAAATTAAGACACATTGGACTTATTTATAAATAAATATGATTTTAGATATATTTTCGCGAGTCTATGAAGTGTAAGTAGTAATCTATTAATTTGTGTAATAGATCTGAGGAACGTATGTCGCGACGCCAGAAAGAGACTGCATGACAGAGAGAGAGAATGTATAAAAGGGCGCACGAATGTCGAGTCGAGACTCTTTTTACTACCATTGTTATCGTATAAACGATTGTCTAAACCAGTATTATTACCGAATAAATACTTACGAGAACGAAGTCTTTATTTGGAGCAACCTCATCCCGAAACAAGAGTATTACAATTTGTTATATTTTTTATTACTTAACGTTTATTAAACTAAAGTGATGGAAAATTGTATTAAAACCAATATTAATGTTTGCCAAGGATTTGTAAATCTGAAGCCACAGAAAACAGTCAAACCACTCCTTTTTAAGTTTAAGAGAAAATTATTAAATTTACAAAAAACTAAATCACTTAGAGCTTGGATGTTTCATTACATAATACATGTCGTATTGAGCTGTCGTAACAGATACATAACTCATTTTTAGCATTTTGTGAGTTAGATGCTTTCTACATAACTACATCTAATTAATCCGTGTGATTTACTCAAGCCTGAGTGTTTTGTGATATTTTTCGCTTCTGTAATTGGGCCTCATGGCCTGTTTTTTAATTTTATATTTCATTAATTGGTTTTCTTACAGCCATATAATTAATAAATCTTGAAAAAAAAGCAATTACTGATGTATAGAGCCTTGGGCCAATTACAAGAAAACACATATATACAAGAATATTATACCATGATCGATAATAAAATAAGAAAAAACAACATGTCAAATAGTGAGTTTGTGTTACTGTGTGTATTTGTGTGTTTTATGTGTACGTGTGTGTGTGCGTTTTTATGTGTTCGTGTTTGTGTTTACATGTGTGGGAAGAAAAATGCCACCGCGCGAGTTTATACGTAAGGGATTTTGTAAACTGCTCAAAACTTAAATATAAAATATCGAGATCTGCAAAGGCCGTGTCATAGATATCTAGAATTCTGTTAAGAATACAATTTTTACCGTAGTTTGTTCTCCAATGATTTGTTGTTGAAGCGTAAATAATTTTAAAAAAACTACTGAAGTAATGATTCGCTCGAAAGGATTCGAATCTACCCTCCCTAAGAATCTAATTTCTATTCAGAAGCTTTGCGATGCTGGACTCTTCCGAATGAATTTCGTCAGTTAATAAAATAGATTAGCAGCTTAATACTTGAATAAATAAAGGCAATTCAAAGTAGTTCATTGTTGCTGACTTTGCGTACATGTTTGATTGATGATGCGGCATCTTATCCTCATTTCGACAAACAAAATTCGCTGTAGGTATTGGAAAGATTAATAGTGCGAACGAGGAACTATGCGCAAGTACTTTCGGGAGGCTTCGAGCGAGACCAATTTCCATACGAACCTCGGCTAAATCCAAGATGATGGTCCCATTGCAGATACAACGAAAATGAGTATTTCACTATATTATTGAATGTGCTAATAACCAAATGAAAAATAATTTACGTTTTAAAAGTAAGTATTAAATAAGATATTACACTTTTAAGTTTCGAAAAATGCATATTTTGACATTTCATAGGCAATATACGAGGTTAGGTTCGGTTATTAGGTTTGGTTAGATTAGGTTATTAGGTTTGGCTCGTTTAATTTAGATTACGATTATTTTAGTTACATTAAATTAACAGGACGTTAAATTATATAGTGAAATACTTATTTTCATTGTATGAACAACGGGACCATATTCTTGGATTATTCCCGAACCTCTCCGCGTCCAGTCATCGAGACGTTCCGTTCCCGTTCCAGTTCCCGTGGCGCCGACGCTCCCGCCATCCGGGGCATTTCAATTTAACCATAAATATTTTACACGAAACCCATTATTTATTTAACGGTGCGCCATAACACGTAGCGTAAATATTTCCAACCCTACAGTGTCGTCGCGTACCGGACAGTCCGTCGGCGCGGCCATCACGGGAAAATGCGCCGTAAGGACGGAAACAATAAATGCTGCAATTGCGTTTTTCATATTACAGGGTAACGCCTAGTTAACCAGCTGTGAAAGAGGTCTTTCTGTATTTGGCTTTTTTTTATTTACTGAATCGTGTTACCAAAAAATTTGTTTTATGACTTTATTAGGTATACAAAATATTTTTTTTCATAATAAAATTTCACAAAAAAATTGGAAATGTGGTACGCGGTTAGCAGCATAAATGCTGTAATTTTTTTTTCTAAAGCAAATATCCTTTTTTTACTCCCTTTCTTTTAACTCGTAGCGTCTGCGGTTTGTTGTCTGCCGGAAAAGCTTTGGATCGATTTTTAACCCTTTTCTCTTGATCCAATCGAGCTGAAACTTTGCAGGCAGATTCGTGGCGACTATATAAATGATCTAACAAATTTTTGTTAAAAATTTTTTAATCATTATAGTATAATTTTGGATTTTTAGAAATTTTAATGGGTTTTTCAAATTGACGACCTGATTCAATGAGAAAGGGAGTATAATAAAAATTTGTTTTTATTGGTTAGTTTTTTCGTTATTTTTCTAATACCAAGTTCGTTACTCATTGTTCATTTCGTTATTCAAATACCTAATTCTTTTCTTAGGGTAGAATTAGTGAACGTTGCTTTGTATAAAATTATCACTTAATCAACTAATCTCAAATTATAATAATTCCATTGTCTGTCATCCGTCTGTTTGTCAGTCTGTCTGTACCCGTAACTTCGTGTAACGTCCGTAACTTCTGGGTTTTTTTTAATGAAAAAATAATTTCTTACGAAAATTTATTTTTCGTAAAATTGTTTCTTTTGTGGAGATGATTTTTTTAAATAAAATAAATAAATACGTAGGAGCCGACATGTAAAAGTATCGTCATTTTTGACGGTTTACAGCCAGTATGCCTTGTCGCCGTCCTAGAAAGACTTCCATTCACGTTTCCCATATGAAATCTTCGTCTCTGTGAGATTTCCTTAATTTATCCCACCCCTTGATCAATTATTACACCTCTGTGAACAAAATCAAACAATTGCGTTCTCCGAACGCACATTTGAAAATATCGGAAACAAAAATATTGACGACCGGAAATGGATAATAGCAGAACGTGGCCCGCTTCCGTCGCATGTTGGAATCGCGCCGCTCGAACTACAGCGGTGGATGTTTGGCATTTCCGTCGCCCACACGGGCGGCCCGCCGGCGCCAAACCACCGGGGAATCCCGCAGAAACCAGATATGCCGGCTCCTCTGCGGAAATTCTATCGCTCCCCCAACGTAATTATTAACCAAATGAATTTGCGCGTTTCTTGGATTGCCAAACCATTTCATTGACATTGGTGTAAATATGTTTATACGCTCTAATTAAAAGGGCGGATAGGTTTTTTAAAATGAATTATGTATCCAGGGTAGGTTTTTTTAAATTCAGAAACGTTTGTTATTTTTACTTCCTTTATACTAACTCGTGGCGTCTGCTTGTCTTCTTGTCTGACGAAAAAACTTTGAATCCATTTTAAACCCCTTTCTCGTGATCCAATCGAGCTGAAGTTTCTTTGCAAGCAGACTCGTGGCGACGATCAAGAAGATCTATCAAATTTTCGTTAAAAAAAATTAATAAATTTTTGGATTTTTCAAAATTTTAATGATTTTTTCATACAACTTATCTCTGGTAGACGCGAAACCTGATTATAGTATAATTTTGGATTTTTGGAAATTTTTATTACTCCCTTTCGTAACGTCGCTCGACCGAAGCCCAACGCGTAGGTTAAGCGAAAAAAATGTTTCAACTAGTAAATGAGAAAGGGAGTTTAAGAGAAATAATAAAAACTTGGTTTTTATGGGTTACTTTTTTTAAGTTATACTTGGGCGCGTTGGAGGCGAAATTTTAGCAATATAACGAACATCGCGTCACGAAATTTTCACACCTTGAAGTCACGACTCGCCAATCAAAAGCTAATATGGCATCTTTAATAAAAGAAAAATGATTTTGTGGTGACGTTATTAATATAAATAACAAGAATATACTTTGTTTGCACCATTCATTTGTTGAAAATACCATCACGTATAGGGGATACGTCAAAATTGATGAAGTGTTCAATAATATATAAAAGCGGTCAAGACCTGATTGTTAGGAAAACGTAAACCTATTAGAATAGATCCGATTTATTGTTCAGGGTATTAATTTATTGCTGGTTAAGACACCAATAAGAATACACTTGTGTATACCTGTGGACACATTGAGACCTGCGAGAAGTATGATAGGTTTGGTTAGGCTCGGATAGGTAAGGTTAGCTCCCAGTAGATCGGTCCACGACAGCCTAAGATGACTGTGGTCATAGATTTTCAAGTACCGAGTATTTGCATCAGTATTTTTACTATTTCCAAACTAAGCTAAACGCTTATGCTATGAAAGTAGAACTAACTTGCTAGTGTCCTGGAATGAGGCTCGAACCAATGACCACCTGATAACTAGGCGAGCGTCATGACCACTACACCAACAAGCTACAACAACTTACTACATACGACTCGGTAGAATGTAGATATCGGATATGTATCACTCCTTATTGAATATAAGACGAATACGTGTATGTAGCTATATAGAGTTCTCTGTGTGTGGCTCTATAGATGCATATTGAAAGTTTCCTGGGTGGATGTTGAAGCCCTTCAGCGTATTGAAGTGCTGCGAACTATGAATATAAGAAAGCTCTAGTGTCTCGGACATATAAAGAGAATAAAGGAGAGAAGAGGAGGAAAATATAGTCTAAACCAACTCATTATCCAAGGGAAAATAAGTGGTAAAAGAAGCATAAGAAGACCTCGCATTTCATGGCTGCGTAACTGGAGGGACTGGTATATGTGTAACTGGTATATAATCGATAGAATGATTGCCGACCTCAGATAGGATATGACACCATAAGAAGATGTGTTTTGAAAAATAGAAGGATCCAAGTGAAGATGCTTCATTTGATAATGCCAAACCACATCGGAGAAATTTTAAAATCATTCAAGGAAAGTAAATTGTACGTAGAATATTGAGTGAAAGGAGGTATAAAAATATATGCATATTCCTCTAAAAACCACCCTTTCTGAGCGTATCGGAATATCCCCGCTGGATAAAATAGGAGGATCCAAGTGAAGATGCTTAGTTTGATAATGCCAAACCACATCGGAGAGATTTTAAAATCATTCAAGGAAAGTAAATTGTACGTAGAATATTGAGTGAAAGGAGGTATAAAAATATATGCATATTCCTCTAAAAACCTCCCTTTCCGAGCGTATCGGAATATCCCCGCTGGATGATTATCCAGAGTCACGCGGTGTATAAACCAAACAAAAAAGAACACGAAATTGTATAGAAAATCCCCGCAGTTCCGCGGAAACGTCTTTATATTCACGCAGCCCGCTGCGGCTTACAAGAATTTGCTTTTAAAACAATTCATTAGAACGGAGAACAGCGATCGGCTCCGATGTGCGTCAATCGTAGTTTGTGGCGTCATTAATAATGCTTTCGGTTCGGCTCCGCTGGAGGTGCTGCAATCGTTAAACGGAGAAGCCTCCGAGTTCGTCGCGAGTCGGAACAGGGATCGTCAACCCCTTTTAAATCAGCGATTTTTGTTGCGTAACATCTTTACACTCGCCTTATGGGAGTAATGTCGTGAATACGACGACGGAAACAAAAACAGGTAGTAGGAATGAAAAAATGTTACGATTTCGAATTAATCAATTTTATTCGGCAGATTCGACATTAGGCATCGGAATAAAATGCGAAATTTGATAAATTAGGTCTATTTTGAATTTATATTTCTAATATCTCTAGATAACTTTAATTTGGAAAAAACTCTTCGACAAAAATAATGTACAACAAATATTTTATTGATTCTATTGTAAAAGAATTTTATCCTAAACGAAGCAATTTAATAATACCTGTTAAGGAAAAATATATATAAAATCAGCTGTTCATCTATAGGTCGACCACAATCAAAAGACCATTTCCTAGCTTTGTCCGCCTACAATACAAGCCTCAATATGATATTGCTCATAAATATATATTTTTTAATTTAAAAAGGGTTACTTACTACAAAAACTTCTTTTGTGTTCATTTTTTGCATCGTAACAACACACATATTTTTTGCGCACATTCTTTTGAATGCGGTCTAGCTATATCATATATATTTTTCAAATATAAGACTTTTATGCGATACATATTAACACGTACATATGTTTAGTGGTCCTACCTATCTTTTTGGTTCGAAACCAGTATTTTGGGTTTTTTCACACGATTTTAAGACATTCTCTGTGAGTATGAATAAATAAATAATTTAGAAATTTTTGACGTATAACATCTTTTCGCTCAGTTCATGGGAAGCCACGGACTTCTTTACCGACTCGTCCAAACTGCTTGCTCAAGCCGCAGACTTTTATGTCACGTCATTACTGAGAAAATATGTTACACGTCATTTGCGACTACCGTAAGACTCGCTCATTTAAAAAAATAAATTATTTCATCATTTTCAGTAGTACTGCAACCCAGAATGACAAAAAAATGATAAAAATGACACGAGCCAAGCCGAACGAAAAAATGAGGAGAGAATAGTAAAAAGATTTTTAAGGAATTTTTGGAGTGGAACAAAAAAAGGGCACGTTATATAATAACACAAGCAAGGAAAGACGCGCGCGCAACGGAGGTCCGCCCGATCAAGTGATGGAGACTCGACTAATGCCACCGCGGCATCGTTTGTTATTGCTTGCTCAACGTAACTTGGCGTGCGGTGAATTTGGAACTAAAACCCGCCCCGCCCGCACCCGGCGGTAACCCCTCGCCCTGTCATTTAGTTCAATTTTGTATTTGGTCGGGAGCTGTGACGTCTTGATTACCAATATATACTGAATTATTATGTCCAAAACATCCTAAACAGTCCGGGATGGTGCAAGAACAATTGCCAATGGAGTATTAAAGTTTTGCGAAGCTGAAAAAGCGAATAATGGACCGATATTACCATTTGACAGTTTGACGGATAGAACGGTTGCCATTACTGCAAGGTTTATTTAGTGCTGACCGATCACCGGACATTCTGTACATTATGTATTGTGTAATAAATTTAAACCCTGACAACTTCTGTTACGCGACAGGGACGCCCTCCCTCGCACGCCAAGTTATAGTGGTACGTCTATATCTCCTACAGAGAGCTTTCTTTGTTTCTGATCATCGCACGTTCTGAAACTTCATTCGTTCCCAAACGATGACGAGTTAGCTATTTATGTCAGTGAAAAAAAACGACCACCGCAAGCATGAAATGTGCATGAAATAATTAAACTAATCTAATGAAATAAAATCTAATGTTATTTATTTTTCAAAATATGATATAACATTTATGATAAATGATATATGTAAACCAACATTATAAGTATTGTTAAAATTCTCAACCAACAATAAGAATTGTATAAATTGTTTGTGTATTTTGAGTGGACAAACTTCTAGACCAATGAGGAGAGTTATCTGCTGCAGAACATTGACAGTCTCACGGGATCAATATTTAAAGAAAAAATACGTTTATTGATTATAAAAGACATTTTCAAATTCTAGTAGAAAATTGGAATATTTTTCAGCTTTAAGATTATACAGCCCTGATTTCAGTCGATTCCTCTAAATTCCAGGGCAGAATATATTCTGAGCTTTATTCCTGAATTCCACGCATGATTGCTTGGGGTTGAGTTTAATTGATTTCGAAATACTCCCAGAAGAAGCGCATATTACAGAAGAATGCAGAACGCGAATCATAAAAAAACGCCAGATTTCAGAATCATTAAAAAGAAATAAAAGTCTTTCGTGGCGAGTTCTGACGACAGTCAAGCGAAAACAAAGCTGGGTTTAATTAATAAAAAAATGTATACAATAGTTATGCCTTGTATAAATATTTTCAACCCATCCACAGGACATAATTATTAAAATAATTACTAACCTCAATATTAGTTTTACAAATTACAAATTCTTAAAATAAAAATTGAAATATTTGAGATTTGCCTTTTTTAAATGTACTTTTTAAACAAATAGGTCACATATCTATTCAAAAACATGAAGTAAATTGAAGGTTTTTGAAGGAAAAATATGGAAATAAGGAAAAATATAGGTAATTAATAGTTTTTGAAGTGATTCTTTTTGGGTACGTGAGAGTGAATTAAAGCTGTCAAAGATCCCGTTATAAGGATTCACGTTACTTTCCAGTACCTTATATTATACCGTTATAAGTGAATTACCTTTTTTGATTTTCTTAGGCAGAGGGGTTTCACTTCAGTAGAAAAAAACAGTTATGATTCGAGAACCTTATAACAACGGTCATGAAAACCTACTAGAGTAATGAATACTTGTTAGAAAAACTTGACCCGATTTATGCCAAAATACTAATCTCTTGCTTTAACATTCTAGAAAGTAATTGTGGATGTTTATAGCATTATCATTATCTTCAATTCATGTTTAAAAAATCAATATTTTTTATGTACTTCATTAGTTTGTCGAAATAAATCATATATGATTATGAGGAAAATTGAGCGTCAGGGCGTCAGGCCAACATCGGTGTGTCTAAGTGTATGTATGTATGAATGCTGCTTTTTATTAATGTTATAAAGTATGTTATAATTACATTATATTCGTCGTCATCATCATTGTTGGCTTTACAACTCCTGGTCCAACTCTTCAGGGGTCTTCGTCCACTCATCTCGGTTTTGTAGCAGCTCTCTTCAGTTTTGGATCTCCAAGGCAGTTATATTGTCACAGATTGGCAAGCAAAATGAATTGAGCACTGTCCGAATCCCTTGCTATATGTCACAATACTATTGAAGGATCGAGAATGGCCTATAGCAATCTAGGGCGAGACGACGGCCAGGGTGGCCAGTAGTGAGATAATCGAAGCGAACGAAATAATCGAGCAGAGTACCTAAGTCGCGAAATAAATCAGCGCGACTTCTATGTGCGAGAATTGAACATTCTACGAGGGATAGATACGTGTTATCCAGCGATAATAAAGTATTCAATGACGAAATTAAAGAAAATACTATAGATTAAAGAAAAGTGTTAAGTTTAATTTGTTTTAGGTGACTTTGTACAATAAGTGATTAATCATTAATAACTAATAGTGAAAATATTAATTTGTGTTATTTTTTATATAATTAATTATTTAAAAATAAATGTTTCTGGATTTAAATTCCGGAAATGATGAGAGCTCACATGCTTTCACATCAATCCGCGCGAGTCCCTATACTAACATGTTTTTTTTTAATTTAACATTGTTTCGTTTACGAAGTGTAAATTCATTATTAAAACAATTTAATTAAAACACTGTTGAGTGAAAATATGTAAGCGCTTTTAATGTTACCTGCAAAGAAGGATGGGTGTCACCACTGAAAGCGCTTAGGCTTACATATTACTCAAGAGTGGATTAATAAAATTGTTATAATTTTTTTTATATATGAGTTATAAATCTCTGCAGTACATTTACATAATTCAGGTAAAATAATAGTTGTCAGAAAATTGTTTGAGCCTGCATCGAGGCATCGAAACTCCATCACCCGGCGGCGCTGTCACACCGCGCGGCCCTCGTTCCGTTAGAAGTTTTAGCGCTTGTTCAGAAACAGCGGGAACCGTGCCGTTTCAGAATCGCATGAGATCCGTGCGGGTCTCATTTTCCTAGGTTTGTATGTGATCGTTCAGACACAACCGTGCGGTTAGTCAACCGCCGCGGTGCCCGCAACCCAACCGCTAGAAAATAGACCCGCACGGCGCCCGCACGATCCTATTACTATGGGGCCTTACGAGAGCGTTCAGTCGCGTTGCGGGCACCGCACGGTTCCATGTCACAACAGGAGCACGTGTGGATTATATTCTCTTTTCTATGGTTATGGATGGCTTTGACACTGAATTTTTTATTGATGAAGTGGAGAAAAGACCTGTAATATGGGAGTAAAGACCTTTAATAGTGTGAGGATTACTCAAATATGCCAAGAACCAAGCTTGGCAGGAGTTGGTGGAGATATTTGGAAATGGTAGAAAAAAAGAGTATTTTAGAGAAGTAGGTATTTATTCACCAAAAATGAACTGACAGAATGATATTTATGTGTCTTGCCATGGAAAACGGCAGTCGTTAACAAAGTAATGAGCGAATATATCTCTGATATTCAAAGATGGAGAACGGCACCAGAACTGTCAAACTGACTTTTATTTTCCCGCGCACAAATCGCTTATTAACCGCGGCTGTGTGAACAGATGACACAAATCGCGTGTTTTGAAACGCGATTCTGAAACTGAACGGTTCCCGCTGTGTCTGAACAAGCGCTTATCGTGTTACGACTGTGCGCGGAGCATGCCTCCGACAGTGGCCCGGCGGACTGTCCAAGACAAACAGGCGCGCCCCTAATTAACGGGGTTAACCTCGAAAGCTGAATCGCCGGCCCCGCCCTTCGCGCCCGAATCGGATCGAATGGCGGGAAAATAATTTGCAGGATGGCCGAGCGGCGCGACCGCAGCGCGGCGGCGGCCGGAAACCGAACGCTGTTTGCGAATCGTACCGTAATCATTTTTCGGGCGGCCCGTCTGAGTAGGTACCGTAATCCGCCAGGCCGGTAATTTTTTCATTATTATTCAACAAATCCGTAATTTTACAGCGAGGCTGCCGCGTGTTGTATTGTTTGCGGAATGTTTTCAACGTCGACGGAGCGTCTAGAATTCTGGAACTCGATTAATGATTAATTCATTGCTGTTTCAGAAAATTTATATCCATCAGCCACTTTTAGACACTATAAAAAAACTAACCCATAAAAACCACGCTTTTATTACACTCCCTTTCTCATTGAAACAGGTTTCGTGCCTACTCCACGCGTCGGGCTCGAAAATTAAACAATATATAAAACGTTAAAATTTCGCGAAATCCATCATTATTAAATTTTTTTTAAGGAAAAAATTGTTAGATCATTTTTATCGTCGCCACGAGTCTGCCTGCAAAGTTTCAGCTCGATTGGATCACGGGAAAAGGGTTAAAAATCGATCCAAAGTTTTTTTGGCAGGCAAGCCGACAAGCAGACAAGCAGACGAAGTTTAAAAAAAGGGAGTAATCATTAACGCTAGTCATAGTAGAATACATGATAAATTAATTGTGCCTTGGTGACTTTTGATGTTTTCCAATTTTAATTTATTTGGTTTGCAACATTTACCTTACAAACAAACATTCGTTCGTAAATGTTATAAGATTTCAATCAAAATATATTAAAAATAATTATTTTCAAAGATGTAGTATAATCTTGCTTCGGAAAACTCTCTCAGAGATATGGGACAAATCAATTGTCCAAAGTGATACGTGTAATGATAGTTCAACTTTTTGCAAAAAATAAGTCAGAAATATTGAGAAAAAAATGCAAACTTTGATATTGCATATCTCCATAACTATTAATATTAGGTCATGGTTCCTTGAACATTTTACATTTTACTCATAACACAGGCAGGAATCTACCGGCCAAGTTTCTGCTGCTAGCTCTGGTACACCCTATATATATTTCATCCACCACCATCAATCAATAATTATGTTATAATAATATAAATTTAAATACGAGCATTTGCTGTACATGTTATGTTGTGTTATATTATATTAACATGTGCGTCACATGCGCCCGTCACCCATCACCGACGAAGGTCCGATGAAAAGACATCAAACAGGCATGCGGCGACATGATGGTGTTTGTGTGCGTTTGTGTATGTAGGCCATCCAAATATTGCCAGAAATATTTTCACAACAAATATGTCACTTTCGTTGTTCGCAATTTTCGAAATGTTAATTTTTTCCCACCTTTATTATTTTCGAAAACGATGGGATTAAATTATCTTCAAAAGAAAACAAAAAACATGTATAATTACCCTCATTCGAAGTTCAGTTCTAGTGTTTCCTGATTTATACAACTATTTCGTATTTCAAAATGAAAACTATTTGCAATATATTTATACGCAAGTACCTACCGACAAGCGAGAAGTTTCTGGTGCGGGCCTGAACGATTTAAGTAACGATAATCAATATATGAGAGACAAGTTATTCTTGAAAGTGATCGAAGCAATGGAAACAGCGTAATTGAATAACAAGTGTGTGAAATTTTCTAGAAAAATATACTGACTATAATTCGTGTCCAGTGACTTTTTGTGAAATCAATAAAAAAAATTTTTTTCTCTATTCATAATATATTGTTTGTGCAAATATTTCTAAAAAGGAGTTATAGGGAAAAATTAAGTAATATTTCAGGCGTATTCTAGTGTAATGCTAATAATTTGTAAGAATCTCATTACACATATAAAGGATATTACTTTAAAAATTCCAATAAAAAAATAGATATCTCATTAGTAACATCTGCGTTTAATTAAGGGGAATGAAAAAGCCTTGGTTGCGGGTCGCGCTAATGATAATTACAATGCACATATGAAACGGGTTGTAAAACTTAAATATATATACAACTTCCAAAAATCATCATAGTATGTATCATGGGTGGAAATTGTGAAAATTACATTGGTTAAAAGTGATCACTAAAGCCAGCCGTACGATAGGTCGTAAGGCCCATGAACACCCAAAGACTTCCATACCTACTCTCCCATAAAAAATAAATAATTTCGTCTCTGTGAGACATCTATAATATACTTTTTTCTTTTTAGCGTTTTATTTGCTTCCCACAGCTACAAACCATGATGATATTTTAGATAATTTCAGACTATTCTCACCCAAATTCATCAACACGAACATTGTCATCATTGCACGCTACTGGGATCCTTGGCGTAAAAAGTATAATATGCCTTACCTGTAACAAAACAAAAAAACATAATATTAGAATACATAATATTCAAATACTCTAAAAGCTACGTCACAAAATCTTGACGACGAATAATTCTGGTTGTAATTAAATGCGAAGTGTCCTCAAAGAACCTTCACCTTAGGGGAGGAAAACGCGCCAGGATATTCAATGTTGAAGATTGTGGGTTCTGGAATTTGTCTCGCAGTAATTTGGATCACAGAAAAAAATAATCTTCATTATAAGTAGTCTGGAGAATAAAACAATTCTCAGCACCTTTTCTATGTAGACAAGTTTTACTAGCCGGCTTATCTCAAGATTTAGATTCTTTCACACATATATGAAAAGATTAATTAATTTCACAATTCTTTACATTTCAATAAAAAAAGACAAAACGTGTCAAATAATCGTAAATTATATTTTAAAAGCGAGTCTCATTATATTCAAAGATTGTGTTATTAGATAAACAATTTTTGATATCTTTTTTCTTTTTAAAAAATATGGCATGAACATTGTGGCATCTTATGTATCTATGATAGTTATTCGAATATTTAAAAAATTCATATCACATGATTGAAATTAATTAAACACATTATAAATTTCCTCCGTGTGTTCTTTAAAATTCTACACAAATAATCAAATAATTTATTTGGTCTCTCAGTAAATATCATTACTCTTCTTTCTAAATTTTTTGTCGCCGAAAAATATGGAATTTTGCTTCTTATATCATTTTTGACAGTTAAATTTACATTTAAAAGTAGCTGTTGATATATATGACTTATCGAGCTAAAAATAGCCACATTGACTATTAATTCTAGACGGAAGAAACTACGCAAAATTTAACGATACTGGAGACCATCGTGCGAGAGTTTTTACCGGCTTATTTGAGCAAACATCTCAGTTTAAAAATAAGACATGTATTTTTATAAACATTGAACTTTATTAAGTGCGTAATTTATAAAATAATATAAGTTTAGCACGTTTTATAATTTCTTTTAAAGCAGTGCCCAAAAAAGGAGGTCGGCTCAACTCACAACCTATAATATATTATTTAAAATATATAACAATTTCCGAATTCGATAAATATGAATAAGAAAATATTTTTTAATCAATGAGAGTGCACCATCAACAGATAAAAAATGTAAAATACTCACTATAAATACAGTTCCCACGTACCCAATTGCATAATAAAGCGAAAATGAAACAGCATCTTATTCAATCACCAAAATAACACGTTAAGAATTTGTTTAAAATTAAATTAAGAAAAATACTTCAACAAATACAAAATAAATAAAATACCAGCGCCCGAAGTGTGCAATTTTTTTAAAAGATTTTTTTTTAATAATAACTTCCGGAGCATATGCATGTTCGTAATACCGTTTTCAAGAACTTGCTATTAATTAAATATCATTTGGAAAACCGCCATCTTAGCTTTTAATTGGTAAGTCTGTGACTTCAAGGTATGAAAAATATTCCGTTGCATGATGCGCGCGCATTACGTTGCATTCTAAAAATGTATTCTCAAGAAGTATAACTCCAAAAATAATTCAGAATAGCGAGCTTATTCTCAATCGTGGATTTTATGCCACAAATAAAATCATTTCATTTTTATAATTAAAAAATTTCGAATGATCAATCTCTCAAGAAACACGTAAAAAAAATTTCATCAATTTTGTGTTTTTTTTTCTTCACAAAAATGAAGTATAACATAAATGAGTTGGAAGGCATCTCACACAGAATTTCAGACTTGATGTGATGTAATAAATTTTCCATTAAATTCTGAACATAATCATTTTACCATCCCCTATCACGACGCAATTCTCGTTAATTTTCTTGTCTGGAAGGAAGAAGGCAGCTTAGGGAAATGCTATATTTTGTTCTTTTTTAAAAATATTTATTATATTAAATATATATTCAAACACTGGGAGTTTTCTTTTAATTACTCGAGGGAATAAATAATACAATTTAGGGAAATTTTGAGATTTCCCTTAAAAATCTTGTTTTGTTTGTACATAGTGTTATTTTATTTCCTCACATTATAAAGGTAAAAAGGTAATGAGATTTTTCTTCAGAGGAAGGAGATCTTTTGGGAAATTATTTTTAGCATCGTATATTACAAGTATTTGAAAAACGTTTCATCATTTTTTTATTGTTATCAACGGTTATCGCAACCCTGAAGAAGTTTTGTTTATTTGCGTATCAAACATAAATTGCTCGCAAGAAAATGCAATTATGAGGATTAAATTTTCAAGGATGAAATATTTTTCTAGAAAATATTTACCTAAACCTTTAAAAGCTTAGGGCATTACCGGGCCTTCCTTAATTATTCACAGGTAAATGTGTTTAGGGGCATCTAATTTTTGGGCGCATGCTTTTCGAATCTTTAAATATTAATTAAGGAACTAATTAACATTTTTTCATTTTAAATATGTTTTTTAAATTCCCCATACCTTATCTAATTACTGAGTATTAATTGACGTGCCGAGTTGATATATCACCAGTAGGCGGGCAAACCAAACCAAAAAAATCAGCTCCTACCACCATTTTCAGGAGATGTACAACAGATTCAATGATTCTAAATAAAACATTATAGTCATATTTCAAATAAATTAATTATTCCCATTATTAACTCTCCACTTCTCGAGTTTCTAGCTTTGGTCTTACCAACAGTATTTTGCTTCCATAAGCAATATTTTTTATGTTATTGATAGATTTGGCGTTAACATTGTAGCGATTATTCGTGATGATCATTAAAATGGATGGAAAACATAAACTTTTATTTTTTTAATAAGTTGAAAATAGACCATGCACACATATTTATATGTTTCACCAAAATTCTTACTATTTACTCCAAGATACGAAGTATTAGAGAATAAGGAAAAATGACTTTCTGGCCTCCAAAAATTCAATACAAAGTAAATCGATTATAATATTAAATCCATCTATTTAATTATTTTCAGTTAATTGTTAAAAAAGTTAATAAATGAATGTTTGAATCATTGGATCATTCGTTTTGGAGAATAGAAAGAAATGAGTGATGGAACCGATATTTTTATAAAAATCAGGAATTCGATTCCTGAACCCGTTAGATTCCTGATTGTTCTGTAGGCTAGTTAGTGCATGCTTGTCTCTGAAAAGATTAACACGCATGTGATAAATATTAATGAAAGGTTAACAATACTTTGGTTGTGGTGTATAGTATTGTGAATATAGTAGTGTAGTGTTGGTCCTGACGAAAAGACGGGTACGTCTCGAAACCGGTAGACCTTAAATCTGGTAGTGGTTTTTACTGTTATAATGTTAACTAACTAACATTCTGTTATAATGTCTAACATATTAATAATAATATTAACAATATTAAACATATTTAATTTAGGTAATTCTTGAAAAGTTTATAAATATGTTTTATCAAATCATTCATCAATTACTCCGGGAAAAAATCTATGGGAAAATTTCCTTTCAGTAAAAATTTTTTAAAATCAAAATAATCTTTAATTCATATTCTTTCTCTTTTTTCAAACCAGATAGGGGTTTAGAGCTGATTTCAGGATATCCATCGATATCGGTCTTCTGCTGCTACAAATACATGTTTCAGTAAAGCTTTTCTCTACTCCCAAGATTTATTATTATTAAAATAAAACACAAATCACATTGTTTTCACCACTTTATTAGATATAATATCTTCATGCTTCGAGAACAATGTTCTCTTCTTCAGGATTGCTTGAATAAGATAACATTGTTCCCGAAACATGTTGATTCCATATCTAATAAAGTGGTGAAAACAAAGTGATTTTGTTTTATTTTAATAATAATGTCACCACAAATTTCAAACTTTCTAAAAAATATTCTTCGAACAATTTATTATTAGCTTTAAGATAAGGATTACAATATAACGACTGTAATACACAGATCTTGATGACAACATTTTCTTTGCCTTAGTGTCGGAGTAAACAAAGATTAATATTAAAACAACCATGATTTTTGACAATTCATAAACAAATATATTTTTAGTCAATTACTTTATTTGAAGGAATGATTTTAACTGTAGATCAATCGAATATCTAATATGAAAATTAATACGTTAAACCAATATCAATCAATTTAAAAATGAGTAACGGAAATGTAGAGTCAAACATCAAAGAAATGAAAAATGTTTCAAAATAAATCGTTTAACGGATATTGACACTCTGTTTGTATTTAAAGGAATTTTATTAAATTTGTTAGATGATTTTACGTCTCTCAGAGCGCGATAAATTCCTACGCTAATACAAAAATTTACTTTACTATATCATTTTAATATATACATACGTACATCCAGACATAAATAACTAAAAAATACTTATTTTGATAATTTATTATTAGAAAATATATATAACAAAAATCCAATATGTATCTCAGTCACATGAACCGACACTCAGGAACGTAATAAGGGGTAGTTTAATGGCAGCATGTAACAATAAAAAAACCAAATTAAAAAAGTATTTAAAATGACTTTTTATATTTAATTCTACTATTTATTCTATTTTAATATTGTTTCACATTTTAATTTAAAAACTAATACAAACATGGATTACATTAAATTAAAAATGTATCACATCATCCGTGAATAGGAAATATTTTTCTTTTTCACCCACATCATTTTATTTGTCGCATTTTGAGTTAAGACGGTGTTCATTTGTTTTGTGGAAATATGTAGTACAGACGTAAAAACGTTCTTATATTTTACAAATTCGTTTATCAAACAAATTTTTCTAAGTATTGAATGTCAAATCCTGGCTATACCGGGAGAAAACCATGGCCGAAGGTCTGGTCCGCGACCGAGGCGAACTAACCATTCCGTCGCTCGCCACGATCTAGTCAACCACGTTCTTGCGATTCTCCTGTGTATTCATAATATTATAGTAGTGTGGAGAATCGATGAGACAGATGGAAGCACGAATGGTCTTATTATTCTCCCGCATTTTTGGTCGACACTCTCTTACACGAATTAGCATATAATGGTGTAAATCAGTGTAAACCCCATAAGAGGAACTCGATAGCTTTGGCCAAATAGGACAATATCTATCTGCCATCATCTTCGGTAAAATTATGGTAGTATTGATGTTCCCCGGAAAGAAAAGGTTCCGAGTTCATATCGCGTTGGTAATAAAATAATTTTGATAGATCGCTATTTCTGACTGCCAAAAAATATATATACTTCTTATACTCGTCCAATTTGTTTTTGAGATACATTAAATTTTCGACACGTATCTTAACAACCTAAGAATTATTTCTATTTACCTTTCGTCTTCCGATACATCATCGGTCATGTACAGTCTGGCCGACCGATCTCCTTAACGAGCACATTTTCATCAAGCCGCTGTCAGCCTGAATGTGTAACGACTGCCGTATAATATTTATTAAAAACCCCAAGTTCGATTAAGGGATGAGACCCCTGGCTTCAAACAGCCTTTCGCCAGTCCGGTGCGTAGTTGTTTGGTTTGCGGGGAGAGGGCGGCGGTGGGCGGGCTGGGGGAGGCTCCGGGGGTGATTTTATTTCCAGGGGCGCCAGATTGTCGCGCTGGCCACATGTGATAATTAACTATCGACACTGTTGCTTGGATGACCACAGACACACATAAACCATCCCCCGAGGCCTTATATATTGGATACACTATACGTACCGTACTAACACTTTCATGGACATGTTACTCTTTCGGCTGTACTTATTTTTGTGCGTAAATAAGTATTTTTGTTAATTGGAGTTTTATTCAGACATTGTATATTCAGAATTGTTTTCGTAAAAAAATATAAACACACTATTTTTTTAATTATCGTATATAAATTATAGTTTATCAAGGCATAGTTGAACCTCGACTTACGAGTATCTTGAGATGAGAGAATTTTTTTTTCAAAAATTTGACAATGTGGGAAACTGTGCAAGATTTCGTAGAAAGGACTTAGAATATAGCAATAGAATTAATTAAAATTTAATGGACTAAATTTTTACTTATGTTTTGTTCCCCTTGAATTATATATATTTATTTATTTTAAAGTGTCCTAATTATTGTTCATTTCCCTTGTAAAAATATTTTGGTTTTATCTTTTATATTTATTTTTTTGATTTATTTTATCTTCTTATCTTATTTATCTGGTATATTGTTTTAATTATCTTTATTTTACTCTATTATTAATTTTTATAAAGGTTTCTAATTATTATTGTTTGCTTGTGTACTAATCATCGTTTATATATATTGTTCTTTTCTATGTTCATTTCATTTGGAAGGGCTTTGGCATTAAAACACCACGCTTGCCAGTTACGGGTTGGTGAGTTTTGAAATCAGCCGCCCTTAACATAGGGAACAGACGCAGTTTGTAGCCGCCCATTGTGGGTCAGACGCTACTCGAATCGTGCATACTGCCAGTGATGACATATGGAGTGGAGAAAAGTATAAAAAAGCTCAAATGCACGCAACGATCCATAGAGAGATCCATGCTTGGAGTAAGCCTAAGAAATATAATAAAAAATGATGAAATTAGGCTCAGAACTAGAGTTTTGGATATAGTCAAGATCGTAGAACAGTGACGGATGTACTAAAAATTCCATATTTACTTTTCTGAATCGTTAAAAAGTGAAAAAAAGAAGCCATCTAATGGTATATAAAAAGTGTACTTTGTCTAATTAATTTAACCGTCGTTATACGAAGTCAGTATAACGACGGTTCTGATTTGCGATCGTAGAACAACGCAGCATGTGTAAAAACGTCGTTGTACTGCGCTGACTATATTTGAGGTTTGAAAGATATCAACTTTAAATAACTAACCCAAGTTTCAAAGGAAAATCTTTTGTAGTTATCGAGCTATGACATAAAGTGTCTTTATGTAAATAAAACTTCAAACTGCTCTCCTGCAAACTTGAGAAAAATCACATGCGTCGTTATTCTAAGATCATGACGATATCATGGATGGATAAAATAGCAATGGGCAGGGTATGTTGTGCTATGGGCAGGGTATGTAGCATGCTACAATATGGACTCCCAGAGTTCTAAAGTGGAGACCTTGAGAGAATAAAAGAGGCGTCGGAAGACCTCAAAAAAGATGGGACGATGACGTAATCGCTGTGGAGGAAAAGAAATGGCTACAATTAGCAAATAACAAGGAAGGATGGAAGGGTATGAAAGAGGTCTTTATCTAGAAGTGGAGAGATGAAGGCTGAAGAAGAAGATTGTTTATTTATTTTATATTGTTACATTTATATTGTTCATTTACCTTAAATATGTTATATTTATATTATTATTTACTGTAAAACATGTTGTATGTTAGATATATAAAAATACTTTTAATAAATTTTTTTGTGCTGTGAATGCCTATTAGGGCGTTTATTAATAAATAAATAAAAGCACCACCCAAATGAGGCTTTAGCAGTGCGATCGATTAGCCTTTTCAACGACAACTCGATGTCATGCAAATACTCAAAAAGAGTCAAAATGAAAAGTTCCACGAAAAGAAAATTATTTTATTGAGCCATCAGTGATTCCGTTATGGATGGTTAGTAAATTTGAGTTCGACTTTTATTATTAACTAGCTGCAACCCGTTAAAGCGGAAATGCGTGTGGCGGGGCATATAGCGAAAGCATGTAGCGGACTGTGTAAAGTGTTCACTTAAACTAGCTCATATAGGTCACAAGCCCTGAGCCATCTTAAAAAGACTTCCATACACGTTTCCCATGTAAATAGCTTCGTCTCTATGAGAATTCTACAATTAATCTTAATTAGTGATTACCCTTTGTGGATAGAATCCAGTAATTTTTTTTTAACAGCAAATCTTAAATCAACATCCAAGAGATAAAAAATAGTGAATTATGCAGTTATAAACTTTCCACTTAATTAATTATTAATAATATTCGCAAAGTGTGACAATATGACCTATTTTATAGTTTAAATAAATGTTGTGAAGGGGCGATGTAGGATTAGGAAAACGGAAAGAAGTATGGAAGTATATGAGAATATAAATTAAGTGAAATAGTTAGGGTGTAGTTGTGAAATTAATTTTCGTTTAATGTCCCGAATACTTGAGTTAAAAATATCAATGAAATTGTGTAAGATCATACTAATAATTATTTATTGTACCTCCTACGGTATAGCTAAATCACACTCGCGTCTAATTCGTTTATTCTCCTCTCTATTGACCAAAATGTTCACACTCTTGCAAAAGAGATTAAACATAAATGAGATACCGTTTTTAAGCGGCAATCTAGGGGAATAATGAGTTTTATCCCACATCAAATACGCGGCCGCTAAGTATACAATCCAAATTGAATCCACGCGCGAGTGTGCTAATCCAAGACAAACAGGTGCGCGGTGGCTACTTGTTGAGTAGGCTGCGCGGCGGGCTTTATCGCTATTTCTGATTGTTTTCCATACACTCGCGCGTCTGGATGTTTTCCATACACTCTCGCGGGCCCTGAGCGCGGCGTCATTAGTGCCGGCAAACAGACGTGGAAACGCTCTCGGAAAATGACCTGTTGGTAAAAGAAAATGCGTCGTTACCCAGAAGTATCGGCGTTCACGAATGCGAGGGGAAACAATCTTTCGTATTTGTCGGGCGTTTATGTAGGTGAGCACTTTCCGATGTTTTTATTAGCAAAAACTGTGAGCCATTACATTTATGGATATGCCATAAATGGAATGTGTTTAAAGGTGAGCTATCAAATTGATTTTAGAAAAATTTACATATAACCTTACTTTAAACCACTTGAGTTTATAGATTTAAACATTCAATTGACTCTTATTTAAACTAAAATTCATTTCCTGTCATCGGGATGATAAAAACAATCTAGTAGCTACCTGAAGACTTTAAAGAAATTAAAAAATTAGTATGATGAATGGTTTGATTAAAGAATTTACAAGCTTATTACCAAATACACCAACTTAAAGACACAAAATAAAAAAATAGAATACCGGCATATAATACGAGAGGCGGTACATGGTAAATAGAAATATACCAACTTACAACACAACTTTTGGCCAAAGAAGCTATATCTATTTTGCAACAAAATTCTACAACATCCATCCTCCAAACTTCAAAAATATTGAAAAGATTGAAGAGTTCAAAAAAAAGATAAAAGCGTGGCTTAAACAAGTCGACGCAGATAAATTAGAAGGAGTATTAAAAACTACGTAGTAATTTAATAATAGAAAATAAATAAGTATAAACTAGTCCGCCTCAGCACAGGAACCCCTAGTGAGGAGGACTAAGAACACAAATATCAACAATATCATTATACATGCATACTATTATATTAAACGTGTACAAATTGTATCAAAATAGAACCTAATAAAAAAATAAAAAAAATAAAAAAATATTTACTCATAATACTGATAATAACCAAGGCGTGTCACTTCTCAATTAAATGTAAAAATATATCATTTAGAAAAAAGCAGAGTTTTCGAAACATCATTCAGAGATTATAATTGTAATGGTAATTATTATGATATAGGAGCTCCTCCGTCGTGACTGAGATACAACATTTTTCGGTGCACGTATGTCTAATACAGAAAAGGGGATCATGTACCTACTTATTAAGAAATTAAGTGTATAACAAGTAACATAAATACCTATTCGATTTGGAAAAAAACATGATCACTTAAGCCAGCTCTCATACAGGTCGTAAGTCCTGAGTCATCTTAAAAAGACTTCCTGACACGTTTCCCATATAAAAAAGCTTCGTCTCTATGAGACTTCTATAAGTAATCTTAATTTATGATTATCCCTTTGTGGACAGAATCCAGTAATTGTGTTCTTAAATAAAGCTCAACTTTTTTTTCATTGTATCTTCTGTATCTTATCTGATTTGAAAGAAAAAAATACATTTTTTCCCTAATTTTTTTCCAATCTATTATTATTAACAAACAGTTTATCGGATTAAAACCACATTTTTTATTTATTTTGCAATAAAATAATAATTTAATATGTACCTTAGTAAGCGCAACTATAAAATTTGAATATTTTATCAACTCCTTGTAGAAAATCACGCAGTTTCTACCTTAATTTCAGGCTCCCAGGGTTGTGTAACCCTTTAGTTTATTTTATTTATAATATATAGACGAATATTTTAATTTTACTCAAATATTACAATATCAATATTCTTAGAGAATGAATTACGAAACAAAACACAGTTTTTTGCCTAAATGGACGTAAAATTATGAAAAATGACTCTTAATCAATTTTTATGTGACCAAGAAGATATTCTTCAAACAAACACGACGACGTGTTGAAAAGTTATCTCGGCGCGGAAATTTCAAACCGGATGGAACCGATTACTCCGCGCTCTCGCGGAAAGGGCGCGAACGTCTGCGAAGTTCCGCCATAATTCTAATATTTAAAAGCTCGCAACCCTAACGCGCCGCCAAACTATCCCGGGCCAATAATGTTGTTTTCAGTTCACGATTCCACCATCGACAAAACACGGTGTTCATAAAAAATCGTCAACAACAAAAAAATTTGATTAAATTTATAAAAATGAAACATTATTTATATAAAAGAACATATTCTTATTGTGAGGTTGCAATTTCGGAACAAAGTTATTAATCAATTAGAAAAGACATACAGAAAAATCAAATCAATGAAAAAATTTTTTGGCTGCTACCGGGATAAGGCGCCATTTAAATCATGTATTATTTAATTTTTTTATATAACATTTTAGAGATTTTGAAATGAAATTTACTCATACTCATATTGTCAGGAAGGAAGATAACTTATTACACAAGTATTTCAATACCTAGTGTAATAAGAAGCGAAAACATAAATAAATATCTTACTTCTTTCTTGTTATTAAATTTATACTTATCTTACTTAACTTATTTAACTTTATACTCAAATTATAAGTAACATATAAAAAATTATGGTTTGTAAAAATGAACCTATAGGAAACGCTGATTCCCTGGCAATGAAATAAAGAAAAGTGAATACACTTGCGGAGGAGATCCGTGGTTGGAATCCCGGTAGCAGCCAAATATTTTTTCATAGATTTAATTTTTCTGTGTTTTTTTAATTGATTAATAAATTTGGTTTTAAACATTTTTTGATTATTAAAATAAATTATAGGCATGTCTCAGCTATTTGCTTAGAAACATGTGTATTCGCCAACCATATAATTAAAACTAACCATGCTTTCTATGATCATGAATTAAAACTACTAAAAATTTTCCTTTTCCTTCTGTCAACAACAGAATTTAGTTTTTTTTTTTTTTTTTTAAAAAAATAGAGATGTGAACACGGAAATACGTGTCACATCAATATTCTTACTATTTTCAAACTAAGCTAAGCGCTTGTACTATGAAAATAGGACTAACTTGCTAGTCTGGAGTGAGGATCGAACCCGCAACCTTTGGATCACGAGGCCAGTGTCCTAACCACAAGACCAACAAGCTACTCATTATTATTAGCCAACAAGTTATCTATTAGGTCCTTACATATGAAATTGACGTTTAGTATGGGAGGAACATAAAGTCGATTTTTTTTTATTATAATATATTTATTTAATCAAAGTATGTACCATTGCTATCTATGCACTTTTGCCATCTCATAGGTAGTTCATCGATCCCTTTACTAAAAAAACCATTCGGACGGGAATCAATAAAATCTTTGAAGGAGGTTTGGACTGCCCCATCGGAGTTGAATTTTTTCCTTTGCAAGAAGTTATCAAAATTTCGAAAAAAATGGTAATCTGTTGGGGCAAGGTCCGGAGAGTACGGTGGATGTCTTAGACATTCCAATTGAAGCTCCTCTAATTTGGTAGCCGTCTGTTGTGCAGTGTGTGGTCTAGCGTTGTCATGAAGCAGCAGTGGCCTAGAGCGATTAACCAGCCTCTGTTGTTTAGCAGCTAGCTTTTCCATCATGGTTTGCAGTTGCTGACAATAGACATCTGCCGTAATCGTCTGGCCAGATTTAAGAAAGCTGTAGTGAACGACACCAGCACAGTCCACCAAACGCTCACAAGTAAACTCCGGTTTGTGGGGATTGCTTCACTCAATTCGTGAGGTACCCACCTTCAAGCTTTTTCACCTTACCAATTTGCTTCAAGTGGATTAAAACAGTTTTATCACTAACACCGCAGCCTGCAGCTAACTCGGATGTGGTTTGCGATGGATCCGCTTCCACAATAGTCTTCAATTCTTCATTATCAACTTTGGTCTCCGGCCGGCCACGGGGCTTGTTCTGCAGGTCGAAATTTCCAGAACGAAAACGTTGGAACCAAAAACGCACTGTGTTTTCTTTTGCGCCCCGTCGCCATTACAAACATCATTTAAGCCTTCGAGACTTTC
>JADDOH010011656.1:0-26973 GCA_016648135.1 Agrypnia vestita
TTACACGTTTTAACTGTATTTTCAGCCTGACCGTTCGAGGCTGGTGAAAATACAGGCGATGTCAAATGCTTTATTCCCCGTTCCTGGCAAAAATTTTGGAACTCGTTTGACATAAACGCCGTTCCGTTATCCGAAACAATGACTTGCACGTCTCCGAATTGCGTAAATATTTTTTTTAACGCCGCGATAGTGCATACCGTGTTTATTCTTGGCATTTCTAAACATTCGAGCCATTTTGAAGTCGCATCACAAATAACTAAAAAACATTTCCCTGCTACAGGTCCAAAAAAAGCAATATGAATACGTGACCACACATTTTCTTGTAAAGGCCAACTGTGAAGGTTATCCTTCGGTGGACCAGAACCTATTCTGGAACATATGTCACACGCCGCCACAAGATTCTCAATATCTTTATCTATTCTTGGCCAGTATACATAACCACGCGCTAACCCTTTTGTTTTTCCCGATCCCAAATGAGCTCTGTGAAGCATATCTAATACTTGTTTACGTAATTCTGTAGGAATGATTAATCTATGTTTCCAAAAAATACAATTATCACTGATCGACAATTCCCACCTTTTTAACCAAAAATGCCAAATGTCATCTTCTTTGTTTACTTTATCGGGCCATTTTGTTCTCGAAAAGTCTAAAACTTGTTGTAACACCGTATCATTACATGTATATTCACTAATTGTTCGTACATCCAATCGTAATACTTCACTGTCATTTAATAAATTAATATACGTGTCCACCGTTTCACTTAAAGTGTTAATTCCTGATACTTGAATATCAAACTGTTCCATGAACGGTCTACCAACTAAGGTCATTGACCCTTTTTCAATTACTACGAATTCCACCTGTTGACTGATATGCTTAAACAACACGTTTACAAACAATTTACCACATAAAACAAAATTTGTATTATCATAGCTATGCAATTTCATATCAGTAGATAGCAACGGAATATTATAAAAAATTTCATCGTAGACCCTTTTAGGTAATACGTTTACACTCGATCCTGTATCAACCATGCAATTCAATTGTTTACTACCGATATGCAATTGGATCATAATCGGTTTACTAGAATTATTACCTGACGCCGTATTTATCGAACTACCTATGTATTTATCAATGACTTGAACTTTTTTTGTTTCTTATTCCTACATACCTTCTCGAGGTGTCCCGACACGTTACATAATTTACAAATATAATGTTTAAACTTACAAAACCTCCTTATATGGTAATTACTTCCGCAGCAATAACAACCCACGTTACCTGTAGGTATAGTTGACTTCTGATCTTTGTATGAAGACGTAACATTTTTTTCAAACCTACCCGAAGATTTTGTGGTTTTACTGCTACCTTTCGGTTTTGGTATAAACTGCGATTTTCCTACATAACAAGATTCTCGTTTATCGATATATTTTTCCATTTTAAAACTAACAGATTCAAAGGTATATGCAATCCCTTCCATATGAGAAAATAATTCGTCTTCCGATTCTAAATATAACTTTTCTTTAAGTTTACGATTCCAAATTCCAGTAACAAAAATATCTTTTAATGTGTCATCTAATCTTTTCCCAAATTGGCATGAATTGCCCAATTTTTTTTAACCTTACAACGAAATCTCTTACACTTTCATGTTCAAATTGTTTTGCCGCGAAAAAAACTTCTCTTTCATGAAAAATAGAAATGCTCTCGTTACAATAGGAATCTAAGTATTCCCACAATACATCAATCTTAACATCCGTAATTTTCTTCGGTACACATAAATTTTGCAACAAAATGAAAGTTTCTTCGGCCAATGATGTTAGAAAAATAGCTCTTTTTTTTTGTATCTGACCATTTACCCTCATCATTAGCAACAAGGTATTGTTCGAATCGAACCTTATACACCTTCCAGGCATCGTTCAGGTGGCTGAACGTGAGCGCTCTCTGCTCCATGCCTCTAAAAAAAAAATCACTACCCCCAGACAAAGAGAACAAAAAGTACTTAACTTTCCTGCTCCTGGAGTCAGGATCCTCTCCACCTGCGTCCTTGGTAGTCCTCGGCTAAAGTCCTCTGCGTTGCCCTCCGCCGATCCTCCTGCTTGGCTGCCTGCTGCGCCCTTCGCTGCACAGTCTGCCCTTGCCGAACTGCCGCCACTCCTCCTTGAAGATGAGCCGTCCGCCTCTCTTGGGTCGCCTCCTCGGCACCCTGGGTCCTCTTCTTTCTTCTTCAGCTCCGCTGAAGACGATCCTCTTCCAAGTATTCGACCTTGCCACAATACTTTCTTCTCGGTCGCTGTCCGTAGTCGTCTCCCTGTAGATTCTTCAATATATTTTTTTCCGACCTTGTCGAAAAAAATATGTCTGTCGGCTGCGCCAATGTGATGTTCTTGCATGCGTAGGCAATATAACTCGGCCTACGCACTTGGGAATAATCGGGTTCTTCTAATAATACTCGTTACGTAGGTAATAACATTTATTGGAGACACTACTTTATAATGCAATATGTACAACTGATTCGGACCCCGGTGAATCTCGTTCTGCCCGGTGCGGCGCAACAGCACGGGCCCATCTACGCGTCTCGCTCGCACGCTTGCCTCTCACTCATCCAAGCGTCCGCACATTCGTCACAATTTCAATTACAATTCTCATCATATTCACATTCACTTTAACCTTACCTACTTACCACTTTCCTTATTTGTATTCATTTGTATTGTCCCCACGATTAATTTCTATGGATATGTTTCTTACGCTATCTATGGTAAAGCGTGGTATTTATCATAGAAAAAAGAATATTTGTTTTACTCATTCATAATATCTATGGTAAATGTCTTTTTCACGTGTTGTCAAGTTTTAAGGTTATTAGCGGAGATATAAATATTATACCTTTAAGTGATTAGTGTTCAATATATAACAATGCCTTTAATGCAAAGAGTCAGGTAAGTCGATCTATCCATTTGACATTTATCATTCATGATATTAGTCGTTTTTATTTTCTTGGAGTTTTGTTAACGCTTCCTTTCTTTTATATATTATTATTTAATATAATGTGTGAGAAAGAGGCATACGTACAGCATTTCCTCAGTTCTTCCTCTGCTCTTGCTGTCTTGTTTTTTAGTGGCTTGACAGCTGACACTGCTGAACTATTTTTTCCCACAAACACAACTTGATTGTCTCGCACGGCAATGCGCTATGGCTATCTGTACTTAGCTAGCTAACTAACTAACTAACTTACCATCACGCCATTTCCCCGTGGGGGTAGGCAGAGAGGATAGAGCGCCACACTCTTCTGTTCTGACATACAACTCTCACCTCATCCACATTCATACATCTTCACATGCAAGCTCGCCGGTTGTTGAGGCTTCTAACAGGACCATATTCCACTATCTGGTTAATCTGGTCATGCCACGTCTCCTGCGGTCGCCCTCTCTTTCTGGCGCCATCAACACTTGCATTATATATCTTTCTTGCCATTCTTTCCTCATTCATTCTCTCAACATCCCCAAACCATCTGAGTTTCGTGAATACCGTTAAGTCCTCATATTAGGCAATCTTCATATTTTTCCACATCCAAATAATAACACATTTTGTGTAATAGTCATCACCCATCTTGTAGAAAAATGTAATAAGTTAAATACAAAAGTGTGATTTCCATTTTTTTCAGAATATGCGTATTTTTAATACTTCACTTAGAGTAGGTATGAAATTGAGTGGATTTGCCAGTGATATAATAAACTGTAGATACGTTACAAGCGTGAAATCTTGGCAACTCAAAAGTAAGGTAATTGCCTTACTTGCATTCGTTATCGAATGGACCTTCTTTGTGATCGGGCGCGATGCTACGCCGTAAAAAAGTCCCGGAGAAAAAGTAATAGAGTACCGCACACTATTGTAAGAATGAGTATGTTATTTTAGTCACCGTGACATCAAATTGCCTGATTTTTCTGTCTACATGCAGAGCGTTTTGAAATAAGTGTGCTGTGATTTGTTGTCTCTTTCAATGCAATATTTGCTACATATGAAAGCCGGCTAGTATGGGAATAACGTGTCTATATTATAATACGTCAATGAGATTTGATATGTATTTTTTGCTTTTTGAGTGTTGGCTAAGGCAAACACTCAAAACGCTTTCGGATAACTCTGTTATAAATGTTTTTTTATCTTTTTATAATGAGCCTTGTTTTGATGGAAATTTGTGCCTACCATAATAAATATTGTTGTGATTTATTATTTTTTATTTATTTAAACCATTTTTTGTCTCAAACTTTTCATTATTTTCTAGGAAAGCCTCCACCCGTAAAGGAAAAAAAGCACTTATAAATCTAGAACCAAAATTGATAGAAGATGCAAAACAGTGCTTTTTGGTGCAAGGCCGGAAAACATCTGAAATTACCAAAGGCATTTTGAAGGATATTTACACACTGAAGAAGCCAAATGCAGTCATGTTTCAGCGTAAAAATGATATTACTCCATTTGAGGATGCTTCTCTTTTAGAAAAGTAAGTGATTTTTAAGCAATATTATCATTCTAGAGAAAGAATAAATATTTTTATTAGATAAATTTATTTGTAACTGCGTTCCAGTAAAGGATTTTCTAGTACAGTAGACTTTTGACTATCCAGAGTTATCCAAGTCACTACTTCATAATTGAGGATCGTGATCTTCATGACCTCCCGCCCTCTTGTCTATTCTCCTCCATCTTTCTTGGTACCCTGCAGATCTTAGCGCTGTTACCAGAGAGTGCCCGTAGCCTTTTCCATTTGGTTGGTTCAATCAATGGGGGAGCTTCATCCTCGACTCTCAACGTGGCTCACCATATCTTCTCCAGACAATCTTCTCAAGTTTTGCTCCTTCGGGTGTCCTTGATTTTAAGTTCTTGTAATATGGAGACATATGTGTGTCTCGCTGTCCTCGGTATATGAAACATGAGTCTCCAACACCGCACCTCAAAGGCATCCAATCGCCGTCTCTCGTTTGCTTTCAAAGGCCACGAATCCACACCATAAAGAAATATTGAATACACTAAACATTTTCAAGCTTGATTTTGGTAGTTTTGGATACACCGCTGCCTTTCCATACCGTTCCATGTCTAGACAGACAATTTTTCACCCTAGAGTGCCACCACGATAACTAGGCGTGCGAGGGAGGTCGCCCCTGTCGCGAAACAGAAGTTGCCAGGTTGTAAATTTATTACACAATACATAATGTGCTGAATGTCCGGTGACCAGAATCAGAGCATTCAATATAAATTTGGTCGGATAACAGCGCGCTCCGCGGCGGCCGCTCTATATGTCAAACTGTCAGACGGTAATGTCGGTCCATTATTTGCTTTTTCAGCTTCGCAAAACTTTAATACTTCATTGGCAATTGTTCTTGCACCACCCCGGACTGTTTTGGTTGTTTTAGACATAATAATTCAGTGTATATTGGTAATCAAGATGTCACAGCTCCCGGCAAATACAAAATTGTACTGAATTACAGGGCGAGGGGTTGCCGCCGGGTGCGGGCGGGGCGGGTTTTAGTTCCAATCCTGCCGCACGCTAAGTTATGTTGGGCAGGCAATACATGTCAGTTTTTTTTTACTTCTGGCTCGCAGCAACCGTTGTCACTAATTATAGATCTGAAATTATCAAAGTCCGGAGTAGTACTGAAAAAAAATTGAATTGGATAAGTTTAGCCCCGTATGAAAATACGAAAAAAAATAGATTGTCATACATACTTATCCTTTTATTAAAAGTATTGCTTGCATGCATCAAAAATAAGCATTGAGTCTGAGCACTTGAATTAATTATTTGTGATTAAGTCATTGACTGGAATTCCTAGTGTGTTTTAGTAATTTTTCCAGTTTTATACAAATATTTAATTACATTACTTCAATTTTTTCTGCTCTGATTAATTCACAACTATTTAATGTGACCCCTTTTTGTTTTGTAAAAAAATATTGTTTTGTTTTATAAAATATTGTTTTGTAAAATATTGTTTTGTAAAAGATATTAATAAATATTTCAAATGTGAAACTATTTTCTCACAATGGTCATGAAAACCTATTAGTTTATTTATCATGGATTTATATTCCACAAAAAAATGACTAACAAAAGACGTTTTTACAAACTTTTTGGTATCTGTCACTATTATAAGTGGTGTTTTCTTTTGCTTTTTGCAGATTCTCAAGATCTAAAAATGCCGCTTTATTCTCAGTTGCTTCTCACAGCAAAAAGAGGCCGCACAATTTGATTCTCGGAAGAACATTTGACTTCTCAATACTCGACATGATTGAACTTGGCGTAGACAATTTTAAGAAATTAATGGACTTTAAAGTAGAAAAGATTGCAACCTTCATTAAACCTTGCTTGATCTTCAACGGAGCGGCATGGGACCAAAGTCAGGACCTCATCCGACTGAAATCACTTTTCATTGATTTCTTTCAGTGGGAGAAAGTAATTATTATTATTATATGCATTAAAATTATATTTAGCTTTATACATAAAACATAAGTTACGAGTCATTGGTGGCGAGTTTTCTGGTGTTTTGGGGAAAAGTTTGTAGATTTTTCTCATATCATCGACTACACATCTGTAACTATTTACATATACATAAAGAATATCTGAGATTAATAATAGATCGTGAAAAATTATAATTTTTCAATTATTTTCGTGAAAAATTATAATTTTTCAATTATTTTCAATTTAGCTTTCGTGGTCTCTCATTTTCGCTTTGCTTTCACTACATGCCTTGTTACATACTTTCACTTTATGCCACGCTACATGTGGCTGTTCCTGCTATAATGTGTGCAGCGCGGGTTTCTTTCAGTTTTTTTCAAGCCATAAATATCATGATATATATCACGATATATATCATGATATTTATGGCTTGATTTTTACTTTTGACACGTATTCAAAAAAACTTTCTGCGTTCGTTAATAGATGGCGCTAGTTGTATTTTTAAAAAGCTACAGATTGTTTTTTTTTTTAATATCCACGGTCGTTACTAGATGGAGCTAGATATGTTTTAAAAAGTGCTACAAGTTATTTCTTTGATATCTGCGTTTGTTACTAGATGGCGTTAGTTGTATTTTAAAAGTGCTACAGGTTTTTTTTTATATCTGCGGTTGTTACTAGATGGTGCTAGTTGTATTTTAAAAAGTACTATGGTTATTTTTTGGATTAATTTGTTTTATGTAATCTGTTTTTATTTCACACAAAGAAAAAAACACTCATAATTCTACATTAGAAAGAGCAACTTTTATAACTTATATATAATAATTTAATATATTAGCTTTTTTCAGTATGCAATTCATTTATTTAATAAATAATAATTCATGTACAAAATTATTTCGAGTGTTTATCAATCGACGTGTGCAAAAAAGGAAAAAAGTTTGGATATATGCATTTTAAACGAAATAACAATATATGTAATATTATTTAATTAATTAATAGAACACAATATTTTATAATAACTTGATAAATTGTCTGCGTAATGCAAATGAAACTCAATATATTCCGAACCCACGAGTAAGTCTCACGATTGCGAAGAGTATATCACGCACACTAGTGAACGTGAACTGCACTCTGCCGGGAAATTTAAATAACTGAATTTGATTTTGGATTACATATAAAGTTTTATATAAACAAAAAACAATATTTGTCTTGATTCTCGCAAGATGTCAGTAGAAGACGGACTGGACAAATTTTTGGTGTACATTTCTGCAAATTTTACCAACTGGACGTGAAATAAATGACGATGGGTAAAGTCAACTGCACATATACAGTCGAACTCGGTTATAACGAGCTCGGATATAAGGAGATCCCGGCTATAATGAGAAAAACTGTGAATTCATTTTGATTTGCGCATATTTCCATACAATCGTACTCGGCTATAAGGAGCGCGATTCCCGGAAATACGGAGCAAATTTTAGAAACTCTGCAAACATATTTGCTTGGGTTACAAAAAGAAAGACAAATACATACTCGTAACAATGAACTTTTTCACTTTGCTTTTAAAGCGGCTCGCACTTAATTAGAGTTCATTTTATGATGTACACAAACTTGTGTCCGAAAATCCCACGTGCACGCAGGCAAGCAATAGTTTACTGAAGGTCGAGAATACTGGTCATATAACTCCGATTATTCGGGGGTTTCCAAAATGTTTATGGTGACAGTTTATTTTATGCAGTTTACTGTATTAGCATTTAAAAGCCTAATCAGTTAAACGCGAGTTGTTCTATCGGAAACATGTTCACTAACAAACGAAAGTATCTCTAGGTTTGCGAAAAAGTCGAAATTATCGGCGTCAAAAAGTCTATAAAAAGTTTTCACAATCGTCTTCTACAGTTTCATCGCTCTGGAAAAATAAGGATGTTTATTTAGTTGCTCTTGAAAATAACATCACACAGTCAAAAATAATTGTGAAAAAAGTGAATCCCGGATATACGGAGTCCCGGCTATAAGGAGCAAATTTAGTTGGTCCCGTCGCGTTCGTTATAACCGAGTTCGACTGTATGTGCGCGTAACGCTGGGGGCACGGTTTGTTCGCGCACATTTGTGTGCGCTTAGCAGTGATTGGGTTAATTTATTAAAATAATACAAATTTTACCATCAATGCCAAAAGAAGATAACTTTAATATTTTGATTTTTCCATGAGTGAAAACAGTA
Organism: Agrypnia vestita; assembly: GCA_016648135.1. NCBI lineage: Eukaryota > Metazoa > Arthropoda > Insecta > Trichoptera > Phryganeidae > Agrypnia > Agrypnia vestita. The sequence continues at coordinate 8,639 of JADDOH010011656.1, forward strand.
AATATGTTAATATCTAGTACTTTATCAATAGAAATGTCGCAACCTTTGTTTCAGCATAATAAATATTATGTTTTATGAAGTGATTTCTAGTTATGCAGAAGTCTTTTACGTCTTTTATGTTTTTTTATTTTGAAATCAATTGTTTTTTTCATGAGTTTTGCAATTTTTGACGAATTTCGCAATCGTAATTGCGTTATTGTTTTGTTATCTTGAATTTCGAATTAACAGGTTTCCGCATAAATTGAAATAATTATTTTGGGTTCCTGGAATTAACGAGGTTCTCCTGTAGCTATATATCTATTCTATATCTACGTTATTGTACTAGGACGATCCTCGTACATACATATTTTCAACATTCGAAATTTCTGTTTAAATATCTTCACTAAACAGTTATTTTCAAAATCTTTCCCCCCGCCTATGTATGTTATGTTTTAGAGCGAGAATGATTCTTTTTTTCATTTCAGGCGACTGTGATAAGACTGCAAGGCTTGGAACACGTTTTAAGTTTCACAGCAACTCAGGATTCAAAGATATTTGTGAGATCTTACAAAGCACAACTTAAGAAAAGTGGTCAAAGGACGCCCAGAGTGGAACTAGTTGAAATCGGTATGTTTTATTCTATCACATTGTCGGTATTTTCTATTATTTTATACAAATATAATTGCGGAAATTAACGCCTACTGACATAAAGGAATCGTATTCCTCGAGTCTGTAGGAAAATATTCTGAATGAATTAAATTGTACTTCATTCCAATTGCATTATTGAAGTATCTTCTTTTGGCATATGGAGAATAAATTTTTCATTGTAACCGAAGTTGCGCTTGAAATGTGTGTAATGGAAATGTGAGACCACGAAATGCGCGTGCATCCATTAATTAAACTACATATTAAAAATTTATTCACTTAAAATTAATATATCAGTAATGTAAATAATGTATTATTATTCATCTTGAATCAAGTACCAATCCTAATGATGCTCCTTTCAAAATCTGATGAATGATTAGTTATAGAATTGAAAATTAGAATCTGTTAAATGATATTCGAGAAATTATTTATTGCAAAAATGACGTTTTCAAAACAAAAAACACATTCATTCATTTGACATTCAATATGGCTGTCAAAGTTGTATGGTTTCAAAACTTTTGGATATGGAATCAAATATTGATAAAATATGAAAGTGGGTAGGCACTTGGACATTTTTTGAAAATGCACACGTTTTTTGATTCATCGCATCATATGTCATTGAATCGTTGTGAAACATTGATTCATAGACATTTATCACTTATTTTAGCTATCACAAATCAATACATAGTTACATTTTTACCACTTCAAAAACAAATATTAATTATTTGACTACTTTAAAGTGTTATCAATTATATTCATCATCTTCCTAGACATAGCATTATTGTATTAATATATTGTACATTTTTAACCAATATATAAATATCATTTATCACAATCACACCAAAGAAGTTATACTTCTTTGGTGTGATTATGATAACCAATGAAACAACAACCAAGATAACAAATGAAACCATGTGTACATTATAATAATTATAGTTGGATCATTTGTATAGCGCCGTTTTTGTGAGTACTCACTTCAAGGGCGCTTACACGATCCTACAATTTTTTTTTTCACTCAGTCTGCACACATTTTTTGTTTTATTTTAAAAGTTGTGTTGTATATAATACAATGGTAAATCATTCCGATTTACAGGTCCATCAATTGACTTTACACTTCGCCGCACAAAACTAGCTTCAGAAGATCTAATGAGTCAAGCTTGTCGCAAACCTAAAGAACTCAAGACTGTTGTCAAAAAGAACATTTCCAGGGATACATTTGGTTCTGAACATGGCCGTATTCATTTGGGAAGACAAGACGTTTCTAAATTGCAAACAAGAAAGATGAAGGGATTGAAGAGAACTCCAGAGGAAAAGAAACTGAAAAGAAAAGAGAAAAAGCAAGCAGCAAGGGCAGAAAAAGCTCAAGAAACGCCTATGAGTGTAGAATAATGAATTTTATCATTCGTCATCTCATTTTGTTCAATTTTTATAATATAAATATAAGTCTACACACATTTAGTATTTTCTTTTGGTTATAAGATTCGAAGCGTACAAAAGCAAAGGCAGCAGTGTCCCACTCAGGCGTTTCTGAGATACACATAAAAAAAACTGTCTTTATGAAACCTACTTCTTATTGTAAATAAATTTTAGAAAAAATAAATTATTTTAACTCATACATCTCCGTTATCAATCTCAATTGTTTAAAAAGTCTGGGATCGAACCAAACTGCACCTCTATATCTGCAGAGATTATTATAAGTGACAATTATTTTAACTGATGGTACAGTAGCCGGTAAACATCTTGAAATTTTTCGGCATAGTGGGGGCAAGTTTGCGCATGTAAGTCTGGGATCGAACCAAACTGAACTCTATAGCCATCTGAAATATTATAAGTGATAATTATTGTATCTAATCACATCTCCCATACCTTTCTCAAGTGTTTAAAAAGTCTGAAAGCGAACCAAACCTCACTCCTATATCCATCGAAGATATTAAAATGATAATTATTTGAACTGATGGCATCTCCAATATCAATCTCAATTAATTTAAGCATTTGGGATCGAACCAAACCGCACTCTTTATCTATCAGAGATATTATAAGTGATAAATAATTTAATTGATTGCATCTATTTCAATTCAATTTTTTATTTATTCCATAATATGTATATTACAAACTTTATGTTCAATGCATACATATTATGAATTTATATCTAAAAATATACATATACACAAATACATACATACACACCCATATACATATATACATATGTGCATATACACATATATATACATACATATACACATATATATACATACATATACAGGGTTATTTGTAAAACATTAATAACCTCGCAGGACTATATTCCTGCCTTGATTATGAGTCGAAAATGTTCAAGCTATTATGACTTAATATCAATAGTTATGGAGATATGCGACATCAAAGTTTGCATTTTTTTTCAATATTTCTGACTTATTTTTTGTAAAACGTTGGACTATCATTACAGTAACTCATATCGATTACGAAAAATTCATTCGTTTAAATACAAGTTAAATAAAATGATAAAAACCCTGAAAAAACTCGGTTTAGTGTCAGCTCTCTCCAGTTCCGAAGCTCCAAGGCAGAGATGTCTTTGAAGACGTTGTCACTCCATCTTAATTTTGGCCTTCCTAAGCTCCTTCGCCCTATTGGCCTTGAGTTCAGCAGGGACTTTGGTGCTTGATGCTCGGACATTCTCTCCACATGGCCCAGCCACCGAAGTCTTCCCAGTTTTATAAATCTTATAAATGATTTTATATTATTTTTAGAAATAATGTTTTTCCCTTCTGAATACAACTGTCAATGATATGTTATATGTATGCACAATAATGACGATATTGCTTACGATTGTTTAAATTATTGAAAAACTCAAATGTGTAATTTAAATTTTTACAGATGATCGTCACTGTGCAAGTATTTTTTACGAATGTTTAATATATGGCCACACTCCGTGTGGCTACTTACCACCGGTACACTCCGAATTTTATTAAATGGTTCATATCAAAACTCAACTGGTGAAAAATGAAAAATATTGTTGCTGAAACTTGTAATTATTATTAATTATAATAATGGGAAAAAATGAGTCACTTATATCAATATGAGCTACATACGTATGTATGATTACTGTAGAAATGCGGTTGAAGTTTTCTGTGAAAAAAGGCATTAGGAGAAAGGGCTCGGCCTTATCCAATACATAACCAATTAGCTTCATCTGACGTTTGACAAATCGTTTTCGGCTAGAAGCATGTGGCCGAAATTTCATCCATATTCTAAGGCTGCTCAAACATATTGGTTTGTACATTTTTTGACAATATAAATATTAATTTATTTTTTCACTCGGTCCATACATTTTTGACAATATAAATATTAATTTATTTTTTCACTCGGTCCATACAAACGTTAGACACGGCCTGTTTTTAAGGAACATACAAATAATATTGCCATTTAAAACAAAAAAAGATCGCAAACTTCTGTGATATACAGTGGGATGAAGTTGTATTTAAGTCTGCCAGGGGATATTAGGAACGAAAAAATATGAAAACTTTTAAGAAAAAACTAAGAAAGTTCGTGATACTTTCTTTTGATTAGAAATTTGATATACTGATATTTTAAATTGTATATAAATCAGGGTTCGAGGATATATATCACGATATTTATGGCTCGATTTTTATTTTTGATATATATCCAAGAAAACTATCTGCGAATGTTAATAGATGGCGATAGCTGTATTTCTAAAAATGCTACGGGTTGTTTTTTTTAATATCTGCGGTTGTTACTGCATGGCGATAGTTTTATTTTAAATAGTGCTACAGTTATTTTTTAGTTTAATAGTAATAATAATAATATTTGGATAATTTATATAGCGCCGTTTTCGCGAATACTCACCTTAAGGGTGTTTTCGTGAATACTCACCTCAAGGGCGACAGAAAAATTATCTTACAAAACAACTTACTGCTAAAGAAAAAAAAAACTAGTTTACTACTTCTTACTCACTGGGTGGCGTGCAAGAAATGGAATTAAAGTTTAATACTATAATAGCTGGGAGTGCTTGAAAGTTTAATTTGTTTCATATAATCCGTTTTATTATTTCACACAAGGAAACAAACACCTTAACACTACGTTAGAAAGAGCAACTTTTATAACTTATATATAATAATTGCATATATAAGCATTTTTCAGTATGCAATTCCATTTATTTAATAAATAATAATTCATATACAAAATAAAAAAATTAATTTCCTAATTATTTTGAGTTTGTATCAATCGACATGTGTAAAAATGGAGAAAAAAAAAGTTTGGATATATGTATAACCAATTTTTGATATATATCAGATATACACTCGGGCCTCGTATAATACGGTTATATGGTTCCACAAAAACCTCGTGTAATACAAATCCGTGTTATACAAGGTTTGAAGTTCACACAAAATTAGGGTTTGCGTTCAAAAAAAAAATCGAAGATAGTTTATATGAACATGTACTTTATTTTTTTAATAAAATATATAAATTTACATATTTATTAAAAGAAAACTTTAATAACACATATAATATAATTTCTCTTAATCGTAATCATGTATTTTGTATATGGATATTTGTATAGTCTTCTTTATTATTCTTTTTTTGTAGAGTCTTCTCTTTTTTCTTCTTTTTTAATATGTTCATATTAAGTTTATTGATGTAAAAAGCCATATATAAATAAATAAATATAATGTAGCATTCATTCATCATCACTATCACTTAGAATAATTTTTAATTTTTATTCTTTTACGACATCAGTTGTGAGTTTTCATCATCGGAGGAGGGCTCTGAATTTCTTGCGGTTTTAGCCTTCAAAAAATCGGTAATAAGCGATTGTCTGCTTTTAGCGAACCTTATAAGGAAATACGTAGCATCTTTATGTATTTCCTTATAAGGTTCCAAAATCTATTGTAATTCCCTATTGAATTTCGAACTTCTTTCCATTATAGGATCCTTTTCAATAATTTTTTTTCTAATTTAATAGCCAATTTCAAGCCCTCATTTAAAGTTTTTAATGTGAAACATGTAGCTACCTCGCTGCAACTGCTTTCTGAGTCATTAATTGTGGTAGTTTCATTCAAAATTTTAATTAATTCTTCTTCGTCCAACGAACGATCCTCCAATATTTCTTGAATATCATGGATATCCATGTCATTAAAACCCTCTCCTCCAATACCACGACAAATATTTATTGTCCTTTGGTATTCATCTTCTATTGGTGGTAAAACATTTTCTCCGGAGACTACTTCTGGCCACAGCTTTTTCCAACAAGAATTTAAAGTTGATGTTTTATTTCTTTAGCGGATGCAGAAACAATATCGACACAAGTTATTTTCACAAAATGCACTACATATTTTATTTATATGAGTTCGAGTACATAACTTAAAATATTTTTCAAATAACCAAGGAATTGGCAAGGCTGATGGGATCTATTAGGGAATGTATATCATGTCTCTGGACTGCTAATTGTTATATATACGTAATTAATAATATGGAATATGTAAAGTGCATACATATAAACAATAAGCCAAAAAAATCTACGGATTACGAAGAAATACGTACTGCACCATTGAATGCCAGAGCGTAACTGAAATGTTTCGAATCAAACGAAATTGACAAGTCTCAACATGCTGAGTGAGATTATCATGACTCATGGCATGTTCTGTCATGGACGCAATCTATAAATTAAAGATATTATTTAATTCATTTATTTTTCTGAAACCGTGTTATAAAAAGCGTGTTGTACAAAAAATATGCCAATTTATACATCCGTGTTATATAAAACCGTGTTATACGAGGCCCAAGTGTATATCAAAAAATCCGATTTTTTTATTTTTATCATAAAAATCGGATTTTTTCGAACCCTGATATAATTATTAGGAAATAAAAAAATTTATTACCTATTTTAAGAACAAAAAAAAAATAAAAAAATGTGTTTTTAACATAGCTCATTATTGATATCAACGACTCAAACATACTATAATAATGGTTTTTGATGCCGTTGAATTCAAATTCATTCTGTAGACAGAGATTCATTCTGCCTTGAAAATATCCCTTACGTCACATATAAATTGCACAATTTTATTCATTATTTGCTGCTGGAAAAATATAAAATAGGTGATCTAATGGGCATCTTTACAGGTGAACAGATTTTGTGTGGTGTACATATCTCAAAAATGGATTAAGATAAGTGAAAACATCCATGTTTTAGTTAAAAATGTTTTTTTTGCAAGCACACTTATTTTTTAAAGTGTTTAATACACCCAAAAATTTTTTTTGTGAAAAACCTTTTTATGTAGACGCTTCATAAAGTCAAGTGATTGGTGTAAAGTTTATAAGTTCACCAATAGGTACATATTTCAAAATTTTATTCTACCTTGTGTAAAAAATTATTCCGTTCTCATATAAATATTTTCTAGTGTTGAATAAAACTGGGTGAGCAAAAATGCTGTTTTGGTGATGCACATGCACAACTGTGCTCAATGTATTATTAAGTATGTATTATCAATGAATATTAATTACCATTGAGGCACTAGGGCCTCTAACTTTACTCACAGAGAAAATTTGATTGAATTGATTAAATTTTTCGAAGTGTAAAATAACACTGAACTGCTGATGAAAATCATACAAGAAGAAGCTTAAAGGGCAAAGGGCCAAGAAGCCTAATTTAAAAACATCCTTGTAAAAAGTGGCCCTATAATTATATAGCATTAGGCTCAGATTCCTTGGACCTACATGGTTTGAAAACAGTCAGTAGATAAATGTTGAAAAAGAATGTAATCTTTATTCTTTTTAAATCAATAAGAATATAATTAAAATTCATTCAATTTTTTACTTTGTTGATACCTTCGGACTGTTAAAATGAACAGTGAAGAAGGAAGCGTAGATGGGAGACTATCCTTAGAATAACTTGTAGGTTACTGATGTTGGCCATTACTCCACCCGCCTACAAATAGTACTTGCAATTTTTTTTTGTAATATCGTGTATTCAATCAATCGAGAATATAATTAATATAATATGACAAACATTTTCATGGGTGATAGATTTTTTTTGAAAGCGAGTAGGTACCGTATGAAGTTAACAATTGCATGTACGGCATCTATCGGCAAAATTAATCAAACTTGTTTTAAAAGACGAGTCTGAAAAAAGTTATTACTAATTTTCACAGATGTCTCTACAGACAGAACCAAGAACATTTTATCGTCGCGTCCACTTTAGCGACGGTGATTTTGTGCGGAACGGAGAGAAAGCGCGAAATATTATAAAATCGAAAATAGGTAGGTAGGTATATATTTATAAAACAGAGATAGACGTTTGAAATCTAAAATGAATGTCAACAATGAATCTTCTAGGATATTATGTCGTGTTTTTACGGTCTTTTTGTCCACAAAGGTCATAAAAACACGGCACAATACCCCAGAGGATTCTGAGTGGCCGTGAAAACCTAAGAACGTTGTCAACAATCAACATTAGCACCCAAGCGCGAAATAAACGCTGCGATGAATGAACCACACAACGCTTGATATTTGATATGTTCGAGTAGGTACTTACTTTACCCGCAAAATGAACCATGATACTATAGTCCTATTTCCCATGTATTCCGTTGAGATGAGTTGTGGCTCCGTCGTATGCGTCCGTTATTACATTAGTTAGGGCCGGTTGTATCAACTTGGCTTAGAGTAAAAGTTCGTTTTTTGCGTTCTCCACCAATCAAACAACCCGTTTCCTTAAAAGTCTATGCTTTAAACGAAATATTAGTAGGTATAAACCGAGTTGATGCAACCAATCCTTAGTAGTTTAGTCGACTAATTACATAGTTAGTTTTACAACGGGAACTATGATTAGGTTATTTGGTTACGTATTTTTAAATAGACAAGAAACCTAAGCACTGATGATTGTAACTGGTAAAGTAAACCTGCAAATTAGTCCTATTTTATTAACTTAAATATGTAGTATTATGAACAAATAATAATTAAAAATGCAATAAATATTATATTAGGTAGATAGATAGGTACATAGAAGAAGGGGTATAATGAGCAGTTATGAAAATTTGTTTAGCGAATCGATTGATAAATAATTTAATGGTAACACTGCTGCATGTTTTGCAATCTCATACAATCTCATATTATGTCTTTCTAAAAACTAAAAAAACAGCGATTGATAATAATGACGCTCAAAATACAGAATGTTCTGTATTATGAGTAGTACCTACCTAGTCACCCGACAGCCGCGATAGCAAAGCCGCGCCGACTAAGCCGCGACATAAAAAACTAACCCATAAAAACCAAGTTTTTATTTCACTCCCTTTCTTTGTAAATTAAGTTTTTTATTGATTGACTGAAAATGAAACATGTCTATGTCAAAAATCTCTAAAAATATCTCTTTATCTTTATTTCAATTTTTTTTTCTTTTTATTTCCTCTTATATTCCTTTTGGCGAATGAAAATCTTAACAATTAAAGACGAATTAATACATATAACATAACACTAAACTTACAGGTTTTAATATATTTATAAAATGTCAGATGTTTTGAGCTTTGATAAGACACTTCATGCTTTGAAGATTAAGTTCTAAAAACATTTGTCAGTCAATTTAATCAAGGTTTTGATAAATTCAATCATCAGCAATATCATACCTTATGAATTTCCAACGTCAAAATGATTTAAAATAGTCAGAATCAGATTTGAGTAATGTAGAATTCTTCAAAACTAATCAGAAATCTAAAAGAAATAAATTATTATTTGATTTCTTCCCAAAAAACGAATTTTGCTGTCATCTGTGAACCAATTGTCATAAATTTTCGAAATTCGTAGCGATGTACCTATTATACCGACGGAGTAATTCAAATTTTAAATATTCCGTGACGTCTTCAGACCGCTGTTGGTAGTAATCAAACATTTGTATGTTTTCCAATTTTATAAAACCATTAAAATCTCTAAAGATCCAAAATTATGCTATAATTATTATTTTTTTAAAGAAAATTTGATAGATCATTTTTATCATCTCCACGAGTCTGCTTGCAAAGTTTTAGCTCGATTGGATCACGGGAAAGGATTAAAAATCGATCCAAAGTTTTTTCGCCAATCAAGCAAACAGACGCTATGAGTTAAAAGAAAGGGAGTAAAAATAAAAATTAGGTTAGGTTAAAATTGTTTTTTTTTGTACTGGCAATAGAAATCTAGATACAGTGAAGTTTGTGATATGATAATAATATAATAAGATTTATTATGGTTGAGATGATGGATATGAGATTAAATAAAACAGTATTGTCCCTCGGGTTAGTGTTCTAGGGCATCAGAGATCAGCCCTCATTCTGCAGAACCGATAAAAATAAAAGGAATCATTTAAAATACTCATCGCGTAATCGCTAATCGATCATCCTTTTAGCACTATACCTAATATTCACGTATTAATTGTCATTAATTGAATATTAAATTTCAAAACGTTTGTTTCATTTTATCCAAATTATTAAATACACCGAATAATTACTACGATGCTATTAAAGCACCACATGGCACTTAAATAACTGAATTTAATGAACTACTTAACATAAATTTATTTGCTAATTTTAAAATTCAATAATAATTATCCACAGACGATTAATTATTGTTTTCATATTGATCAACCTATTTTTTTGTATACTTCATGAGTTAAAATTTGTGGTGAATGACAATAGTGACTAGATAATTTGTGTAAGTAGATATTTGGTTTGACATCTTCCAATTCTATTTCCATTTTACTTTACTTAAGGTGGAATACCTACCTACCTACGATGTGCGAAAAATGGCAATTACTGTGATTTTTTTTAAGGAAACCTATATTTTTGGAATTATGGTATTGGTATTATTTTTACATGAAGTGCATACTTTTAAGAATATGTCAATTTTTTTTATAAAAAAAATTCAACATTGGCGGGAAGTTCTTGGGTTCTGTTGACTGCTGAAAAAAAAGATCCTCCGCGGTGACCACTTCCATTTCATCTTTAATCTTCAAAATAAATAAAAAAACCAAAAGATTATCAAAATTTACACTAATTGAGTTTTTGACTTAGGAGTTTTTGAAAGTATAGATTTTAGACAAAATGGCGGGCGTTTGAATTTAAAATAGCGTTTTTTATGGAAAAAATCAGGTTTATTATGCCGAACAGAATAAACTAAGTAACTTTAAAAAAATCCTACGACAAAAAGTAGATAATTATGTAAAGAAGTACCACTAAAAATTTCAAGTTTATCGGTTCAGTGGTTGCCGAGATATTTTGGTCACCGATTTTCAAAATATGATTTCGAGTAAAACGCTTTTGAAAATTGAGCAATGAATAAATCGCGAAATCTTTCAACTTACATGAAATCATAGATTCCAGGTCCACAATATAAGTCCTCCACCTTGGTTAGAATTCCCATATCATCAAGTAGTCTTCATAAACATAATAGAAATAGGTCTTACGTTTTTTTTATGAAAGAGCCCGATTGTCAGCTCCCTGCATGTAGCGCGGCGCCGTGCAGCGCGGCGCGTAATGAACCAAAACATGCCACTTTTACCAGCTATAACTTTGTTATTTTTTTTTTAATTTTGCCTGAAATTTTCACCAGACATTCTTAAGTCCTCAAACTTTAAGAAAATGTAAAAATTTAAAAATCGATTTTTTCAAAATGTCTAGGTAGGTTCCCCCCTTAACGTAAGTTGCATTCGTCTAGTTTTCGGACGAAAATACACGTATACGGGTCGGTTGCATCAGCTTGATGCATAGTAAAAAATACTTAATCAATCGTTTAAGCCATAGAATTTTGCGTGTTTTGAATCAGACGACCCGTTTTCGTAGAAATCTATGGTTTTTACGAAAGATTACTATAATCTAAGTTGATACAACCGGCCAAAAAGGAGACACAAAATCGATACAAATGGATTATGTTTTAAAAATACTGATGATGATCCTATTCATTAAAAATAATTCGTTAAAAATTATAAATATTTTCTAAAGTTGTTATTTAATAAATGAACAATACATTAAAGTATATTATAAATTCAATAGTTTGTCTATGATTATACTTATTTTTGTATAAGATTACTTATTTTATTATTGTACTTATTTTCATTTGAGTCGGAGTTTAGCTGGTGAAAATTAGCTAGTGAATATTTTATCGATTAATAAAAAATGTCTGTTTGTATAGCTAAATATGGATCAATGCCGATATTGTATGGTGCTGTCGACGGAAATAAAATCAGTGACTTGTTCTGCGTATGAAAAGACACCTTTTTGTTTGTAGTTTCATGCGTGAATCAATGAATTCGCGAGGTAACTGAAGGAGAAATAATAAACATAATAATTTATAAATAATAAACACGTAGATCAACTACAGGGTCAGGGTCACTGTAGGGTCATAAGAAGAGTTCTTAAATAAATTTAAAATCGAATTTTCGGCCAAACGTAAAAAACGATTCACACAAGAAAATATACAGGGTGTAATAGAGCTAGTCCACATCTATACAACATAATATTTTACAGGACTTTAAAGCAGAAAAATAAACCGCCCTTTAGTCCCAAATACAGAGACAATACTAGTGAGTTGAAGTACGCGTTAAAAGCGTAATTTGCACTACAAAATAACACTTAAAGCGTACCTTAACCTTTTTACCTTTAAATCATTTAAGTTTTGACACTGTACTTTTTTCGGGCCTTACACTTTCTATAAAGGAAAATTATGTAAAACAAAGTGATTGTGTAAAATATCTGGGGCTTGAAATAGATGAGAGACTTCTATGGACGAATCATGTCTGAGTCCTTTTAAATAAACTTGGGCCTATAGTTGAAGTATGAAGAGAACTGAACTATTTGACACATGAACTAAAAAAAAAAATAAAGAATAACCATAAAAACTCTTACGTACAGTTCTATCTTGAATATGTTCTTTTTTCACCCTATCGCCTGTTACTTTCCCACCCTCCACTATTTACCCCCACTTTGACACTCGACATCGATGCCCATAATCTGTAAAGTTTATTTATTCATTATAAAGTACTTATACCCTGATGAAGGAATGTTTCCGAAACCGGTTGGTTTTACCAAAAATAAAGTGGTGATAAAGTAAGTTAATTTGTTTCATTATATTCATAATGAATAACCATAAAGTAATAGCAAAATAGAATAGTACTAAAAATATATTTACAATGCTTTTGCTCTCCTTCACACTACATATGGCATTATTATTCGATCTCACTGTAGTTCAGGAATGATACAAAGAACTTTAAACAGAGCCCTTAAAATAATCTTCAACCTAAATCGATACACCAGAACCATTGTTTATACAAAATCACCGGCATGCCGTGTCTAGAAAATTTGATCTATATCAAAAAGATAAAGATGATTTTTTTTAATAGAGATGCAAATACGGAATACGCGTTGCATCAATATTCTTACTATTCTCAAATTAAGCCAAAAGTCTATGCTATGAAAATAGGACTAACTTGCTGGTGTCCTGGAATGGGGCTCGAACCATCGACAACACTAGGCTAGCATCATGACCACTACACCAACAAGCTACTTGTAAAATACTAAAAGCTATTTATAAAATAAAGAATAAATGACTAACATAGTGGAGGAGTACAGGTTTTCTTTCTAATTCTCAATCGCTTAATTGTTTAACTTAGCACAGCTTCAAAATGGATATTTCGTAAAAATGTATATTTATAATATGTAGATAAAATATCATAATAGTAATTTTAAAATTTCACGATTATAATTTAATTCAATTTGAACCAAATAAATTTTCGACACACCCAACTCGACTTTAAAAATTCTTTGTAAGTCCTATACTCTTCGTAGTTTGTTTTGGTTACTATCAGGATACCAAAACAGAAGAAAAAATTACCTTACCTTTATTTACAATTTAAAAATTTAAATTTGCTTTAATAATATAAAGTTAGGCACTAGTTTTTTGGTGTGAGTTACATTAATAGGTTAAATATTAGGTCAAATGATGCTGATATTCGAGATTTCGAGGCCGGTTAGTTTAAGAGCGTAAATAAATCGCATATCTATATTTATACTACTTTGTGAGGTTTGTGTTTTTTTTCAGGCCTTTTAAATTTAGTTCTATTTTGTATATCTTTATTTTATGCTCTGCAAACCCACCGAGTCAATTCGCAGTATGTAACTTAATACAACCAAAAAATACAGGCAAGAATAATACTTATTGACCCCATAAGCAAAATACCATTTTTAAAAGATTATGTTTACTAGCGGGTCTTGCAATAAAGTTTTTCATGAAATTTGAAACCATTTTTCCAATGGAATGTAATATCAAATTGACGTTGAACTTATTTAATGCTGTTTTTTTATTTATTCGAGAATTTAATAATTTGATATGAATTCTTTATTACTTGTACATTCTTAACATCAAATTTGAAAATTAGTATTTAATTTTATTTAAAATTTATTTGAAAATAGATAGATAGTCCTGGTAGTCTTTATAATACGCTGAAAATAAGAAAGAAATTTGAAAATACCTATTTTTATTATTTATTCGTATTCTGTACAAATTTTAATAATTGAGCTTAAATTTTTCGGATTTTTCCTCTATTGTAGAAGAAGAGAATACTCCACAACAAAGTGCATACAATTTACGCCCTAGAAAAGCAGCACCTATAATCAGTCCGACCTCCACCTCCGCGGGTAAAGCTCGTCCTCCTGATGACGTTGGATAAGCATCCAACGAAACGTCGAGATTCGCTTCTCAGTAATACATACGGTGCGTATAAAATATCCTAAATTACTGTTAAATATGTCTAACGACCGTAATAACAACCTTAACTCTAATAAATAGCCTAGGTAGTAGTGATGGGTCGTCGACGTATTTACCGTCGACGAAACGAGACCGTCCACGTCCGTCCATCGACGAGACGATCAACTAGTTGAATTTGTCAACTAGTTGACGCGTCAACTTCGTTACGCGGACGTCGCGGACGTTCTATCTAAACATCGGGACGATAGTCAACTGTCTACGATTCGACGCGACGCTGCCCGACGGCTCAACCGTTGGCTATTTTTATAACGTTAATTTTTAAAATTTAAAGAAGTTCGAAGGAATATAGTTTCGGGGAAAGTAAAATCGCTACTTGTGCTTATATGTAAAAAGAAATATTTTATTATTTATTTGTTTACGCACATTATAGGCTTTTACGTATTGTTTTATATACTTCTTTCTATATATAATAAAGAAAGAAGTAGGTATATACAACAATATCAGGTGTATTTACTGTAAAATATTAGTTCAATAAAAAATAAAATAAATAAACAGAATTGTTTTATTTTATACAGCGCAAAATTGGGAATTCACCGAAACGTCGCACGTGCACATCGCACAAATCAAGTAAAATTAATAATCTCACCCTACCCATGCATTCAAATTTCAAGTCTCTGTCATAGTTCGTGTACACAGATCTGCACTCTATGGTCGTGTACTTAAGAGTTGAAATGAAATTACCCGTCGAGCCGTCTATGACGTCTATGGCGTCTACAAGCAATACCTCCTAGACAATAGGAGGTGTTGCTACAAGTCGACAGCGAGAGATGAGAGAGAAATAAACGGAGACGTTTTGTCTTGCTCTCGCTCGTTGCTTTGCACAACGTTGAATCTCGAATCGTCCACCGTCCGCGGCGTCCGCCGTCCACCGTCTACGAATTCAACTAGTCCTTGCGATAAACGTAAACCGTCGACGCGTCGACGCAACGTCAACGGTTGATTTCAACTAGTCCGTCCATTCAACACCCATCCCTACTAAATAGGTATTGAAAATTTGTTCGTCCATAAGTTGTTCGCGCTCTTGGGACTTGAATTGAATCTTTATTTCTGCGTGTAGAAAATGCGTTTCGAGTTTCTTTGAAGTGTGTTTGTTTGTGTTTGTATATGTAAGCTAGAACAGTTTTGGTATTGATTTTGTCTCACATCGAAAACGTCTAATTTATTAAATATTTCATAATATGTTCTTCATAGTGATTGATGTTTTTAAGATTATTTTTAAAATCGTTTTTTGGGCAACAATTAAAGGGTCAATTGCGGTCCTCGTCGCTCATCCCCATGCAATTGCTCCGTGTTCAATGATTGACTTACAGAGAGCATAGTACGCCGTTTTTAAATGTTTAATCTCGAGAAAATTTCTTATATTTCTATAAAAGCAGATTGATTATCAATTTTACTAGCAGTGAATTCTATATGATCAGTCCATTTAAGATTAGCGTCAATGATGATTCTTAAGTATTGTATATTCGTATAATTATGTAAATATAAAAATAAATATTATAATAAAATGATGTCAGTGCTACTCATTGGACAGATTGTCAAATAAACTAAGCAATTAACTAAGAAGAAACTAAGCAACAACACACTTTACGATTGGATGCAATTCTTCGTTTACATGCGACCTTAAGTTCATAGAGTAAATATAAGTAATTAAGCAATTTGTAGTCCGAAGTACGAGTGTTTCTCAATCCATTAGAAAACGGTTACAGTCACGGTTTTCGACCATTAGACACTTACATAAGATACAAATTAGTACCCAGTATAATAAAATTATTTATCATATGGCGAGATATAAATAATAACGGCCACCGTAATATTCAATAAAATATTTAGAAAATGTTAAAATATTTATACGAACTTTACATAGGAGCGCTTAGATTCCATAAATTAATAACTTACCTTGACATTTTCAAAAAAAAAATTTTTTTTTAATAAATTAACGATTGGAGTCCTAAAAAAATTGAGTAATTTAAATTCAAAAATTTCAAAAATTGGCTGAGTTATTGAAATTGAAGCTAGCGTGGTAGGTGAATTCTTAAACGAATTTAATTATCTTTTGTGTTTTCTCGAAACTAAACTTTGTTCAAATTTTTCTTCACCTGTCATATCATTTTGTCACTTACGTTGAATGCTGTTGCTAATTCTGACTTGGTTTGAGATGAATCTGCTTGCACTATAGCTTTCGATTCATCATTATCGACTGTAATCTTCGGTCGTCTACGCGACTCGTTGTTGATGTCGAATTTCCAGAACGAAGCGATCAAACCAAAAACGCGCCGTACGCGTATGTACGTTCATTTGCGGTATTTGGTCTACGCACTTAGTTGATATTGCATGCCATCTCTGCAGTATTAGAACCACGATGAAACTCATATTCGAAAATAAGGCGAATTTTCATTTTCTCCATGGTCGCAGATACAAATCAATCGACATCGAAGAAAAAACAAACGGCGGGAAAACAAATGAGAAACTAATTTTGAAAAACAAGTATCACGCAGCTTTAATGTGACTAATTTAAACTTCGAATTCCAAGTCGAATGCAACATATTGTACTTCAAACTAGCCAGGATTAGAAAACGGCAATTACATAAGGTAGGTATATAATGGGACCATTAATAAAAACCAAAAAAATTTATTATATTATAAATACTCTTAACTTTTGATTTAGAATACAACAAATGATGCGCATATGAAAAGCTTATGTAAAAAAACCTACGGAAGAAAGAAAATAAATAAGAAAATATTCTAAGTTTTCCTAAAAAAAATTTAATACAAAACTAAAACCAAATATCTATAAGTTGGATGGATGATTGAATTTTTATAATTTGTCATTTGTCGTTTCAAATACACACCCCATTATTCTCTTAGAAAGATTCAACAAACTTACATTAAATTTCTTTAATATGAGCATAATGATATTATTAAAAAATATTATTTGAATAGAAAAAAATGGTGAACAAAAACAAAGTTTATTCTTATTAATTATATAATAAATTTAAATTAAACGCGTAATTGTTTTAAATGTATCAAAACCATAAATGGCGAATATACAGGCGATATAGTTATTTGTTTTGTTAATTAAGTGTTAAAAATACTAACCCATAAAAAAAAAGTTTTAATTATACTACCTTTCTCATTAAATCAGGTTTCGTGCCTACTGCGCGCGTCGGGGTCATTACTCATTTGTAATGATTCCAATTTGAAAAAAAACATTAAAATTCTTCAAGTTTGCGTTTACTGGGGTATTATGCCGTGTTGTTACGACCTTTCGGGCCAACGTTTCCGATCCCATTGCAGGGTCCATCATCAGGGCTTCTGTGTTGTCTTGAATGTTGGTGTTGTGGTTAAGTATCGACTTGCAATACCGTGCCGAAGTCATGATGTGTTGTATTGTGTTGTGTGTATGATTCATCTGTTGTCTGATCACTCTCTGCGGAGTCTGGACATATTAGAAACAAACGGTGTATATAGACTCGATTGTCAAGACTGCGATAAAGTATACGCGGGACAAACGGCGCGTACAATTTCCAAATGGGTCAACGAGCACAAACGGGCGTGCAAACTCGGTCATCCAGAAAAATCAGCACTGGCTGAAATCCTTGGAAAGCCTAAGAGTCACCATACGCGTCTTATCAAGGAAGCACTAGAAATCTACAAGCACCCGATAAATATTAATAGAGATGATGGTCTCAAATTAAAAACATCTTGGTATCCGGCGCTTCAAAGTCATTCTCGTCGCAGACTCCGCAGAGATAGTGATCAGACAACACATGAATCATACACACAACACAATACAACACATCATGACTTCGGCACAGTATTGCAAGCCGATACTTAACCACAACACCAACATTCAAGACAACACATCAGCCCTGATGATGGACCCTGCAATGGGATCCGAAACGTCGGCCCGAAAGGTC
>JADDOH010011657.1:0-54134 GCA_016648135.1 Agrypnia vestita
AGAGAAACAGAAAGAGAAACATAAAGAGAAAGAGAAAGAAAAAGAAAAAGAGAAAGAGAAAGAGAAAGAGAAGAGAAAGAGAAGAGATAAGGAAAGAGAAAGAGAAATATAAATATAAATATAAATATAAAGATAAAATAAATCACCCCTAAATCACTAAATATAAAATATAAAATCTAAATATAAAATATAAAGATAAATATAAATATAAAATAAATATAAATATAAATATATTAAATATAAATTATAATATAAATATAAATATAAATGATTGGGATAATTAATTCATAAACTCCAATTTTTTTTTAGATCACAATCCGCGAACATTTTGATTATTCAATAAATAATGCAGTTATTTACCAGTCTATTTGAAATAATGGTTTTATACAAATATTTTTCTATTTATTAGTATGAATAATAAAAAATACACAAGTGAAACACGAAAACATATAAATGATACAAGTATTAAAAGCTTCCGTTAAACTGATTATTTAGATCAAAATTCGTATCATTTGTAATTGAAAAGCGACATCTTGAATTCAGCAGGCCCGCATTGAGTTCGTTAAAATTTGTCAATCATTTTTCTGCATCTTTTGAGGTTTCTTGCATTGGGAAATTCTGGTGGATTTAATAGACTGATGGACACAGAAATACCGGTGCTTAGCAACACAGATGCTGGATAATAAAATGGTCAGACGATGAGAAACGGAGCAGGTTACACGCGAACACGTGGTATGAAACCTGAGGTCGTATAAATATACGCAGTGACGCAATTCATCAAGGAGCAGTTAAACTTTTAATAGTTCTTACAAGCAGCTTATAAAGATGAGTGGATGCTGTGGGAGATCTGGAGCGCAGTACCAATCGATTCTTTCAACACTCCAACCGTTGGTAATCAATTCTCCTCGTGTGAGAAAGATTTCGTGAAGATTTATCCGACTATTATTATTATTATTATTAACACCAAAACTCCAACATTTTTATTTATTTAATTTATGGTACAAATACAGTTATATTATATTATATAACATATCAGATTAAAAAAAAATTTAAATGCTTGGTAGTCATGTAGACCTCATCAGTGAAGAGAAGCTTTTGAGTCTGATGAGGGAGCCACAGTTCTTATTCCTTGTTATAATATGTAGGTATACATAGTGTATACAAGTTATTTATTAATACAGTAAAAAGGTAAATTGGTAATGAAAGTATAGGAGTTATTTTGAAAAAATCTATAGGTTTAAATGATTTATGAATTAAGTTTGATTTTAGGAAAATTTTAATTTTTTTGATTTGCTCTGAGATGTTACTGCTGTATAGTATCTCGATAGGTAAGTTATTATAGTAATTAATGGCTTTATAAATATAGTGATGCTGCATTTGGGGTGTTTTACATTTAGGCATTATGAATTGGTTTCCATTTCTCATAAGTTTGAAATATTCCTGGTTTTCTGTAAGGTTTTTTCTTTACATATTTTCAATATGGAAACTTGCTTGAAAATATCATCTACGTTTGGTACTGGAAACAATTTAAAGAGATCTTTTGTTGGAAATGTAGATTTTTTTTTCAGTATTACTTTAATGATAATACTTTGTGATATTTTTACTGAGTTTATGTTTTTCTTATAACAACCTCCCCATCCGATAACACCGTACATGAGTAGAGAGTGCGCAATAAACATTTTAAATAATTTTTGTACTTTAAATATTTCGTAATTTAACGAATATGTAGATACATTTCCTTTGTTGGATAATTTATATAACTCAATTTTCGCGAGTACTCACACTGAAAATTATCTTACAAAACAGCTTACTACTAAAATACTTATTTACTATTACGTACTCACTAGGTGGCATGCAAAAAATGGAATTAACGTTTAATTCTATAATAGTTGGGAGTGCCTGGAAGGATTAGGTGTTTTCGCGGAGTGCACACTAGGAGTGGAAAACATTAGCTAGTGTTGTAGTGGCCTTATTCTATAGGTTTTTATAGGATTGTCTAAATAAATGCGTCTTTAGTTGTTTTTTGAACTGTGGTAAGCTGTCTGTTTGTCTCAGTTTATTAGGTAGTGTATCCAGCCACCTCGAAAACACGATAACCGAAATTAATTTTGTGGACGCGATTTACTTCAGCTAATCTATTTGTATTAGATGTTGATGCTGAGCGAAGTGTTAGTTGTCTGTTGAATGCAGAAGTCGGTTATGCATTGAAGGGCCATGTTGTGAATAGCCTTGAATATTGTGAGGCGAAGCTTATATTCAATCCTACTATGATTTTCGAAGTTATGCTTCTATAGGCGCGTTTTGAGTGAAATTTGAGGATGCATCGGAAAGCGCGCGCATCACGCAACGCAATTTTCTTTTCATGAAGTCACGACTAACCAATCAAAAGCTAAAATGGCGGTTTTCCGTGCTATATTTTACCAATGGAAATTCATACAAATGGTATAGATATCAAGTCGTTTGAAAATAGTATTATGAAAATTGCATATGCTCCAGGCGCTGTTTTTATTATTTTCTAATTGATGATTTTTTTTTCGTAATAAAATTGTGATAATGTGTTATAGTGATTGAATTATTTTTTCCGTTGCATTTTCTCTTTTTAATAAAATCGAGTTTTTTATTTCGGTGATGGAAAACTGTCATTGATAAAATTTATAGTTTGTGCTGTATTTCAGCTTTGTTCCAACGCAAGATATACAACATAGTATGTGGCTTTTTATGTATGCCGAAGAAGTATAACTTCCAACGCGCGTACATATATAAACTATTTTTTATGAATATTTAATAACTTACTATCATGCCGTTTGCTCGTGGGGATAGGCAGAGAGGATCCCTACTTTTTGTTTGTTGAGGCTCCTACGCATGATGGTATGACATATTGTCATCATTCTCTACATGCAGTCAGTGTAAGCTTTGTCTATGGGCGTGATCATGCAGCCGTTTCGGAAGAAACGGCTCATACACATACTGTAATAAGACTAGAATGTACAAAGGTATAATCACACAAGGGGGTTCTTTTAACGATTGCATCAATGATCGTATTGTCAATTGCATTAAAATATTTTTTTGAATTTCGATTGTCATATGTATATGTATAATTCTTACCATTCTACCACCCTTTATATTAAATCGTGGCGTCAGCTTGCTTGCTTGCTTGCCGGCTTGCTGGGTGAAAAATCTTTGGATCGATTTTTAACCCTTTTCCCGTGATCCAATCGAGCTGAAACTTGGCAAGTAGACTCGTGGTGACGATCAAGAAGATCTGTGAAATTTTCGTTAAAAAAATTAATAATTATAGTATAATTTCAGATTTTTAGAAATTTTAATAGTTTTTTCAAATTAGAATCATTAGAAAAGTTTGATTAGCAACGGCGGCCCGATAACGTGGCGGAATATTTTCTAAATTTGAATTACTCCGTCGGTGTACATAATAGGTACTTCACTACGAATATCGAAAATCTAAATTAACTGACAATTTTTTTTAGAATTTAATCTTAAAAGCATGAAGTGTCTTATCAAAGCTCAAAACATCTGACATTTTAGAAATATATTAAATGACTGTAAGTTTACTGTTATATGTTTTAATTCGTCTTTAATTGTTGTTATATTTATAAAGAAAGGGAGTATAATAAAAACTTGGTTATTATGGGCTACTTTTTTTCTTCATTAATTCATTACACAATAAAAGACGGACTGTTGGTGCATTAAAATTTAAGAATGGACCAATAGAGTATTGTAATCGAGAACGGCCTAGGGTGATCTACAATCTTCGGGAAATATCTGAAACATTCTATAAATACCTAGAACCCACGAGAATTTTCTCCTAAACACTAGAATAATCCAGAAAATACGAAAGCACCAGCGTTTTCAGATATAAATGCGACCGGCGCGGGAGTTGTGGTCGTTGTTGTCGCGTTGACAGTTCGTTACCACGCGAAATCATTGCGAAGGGCGTCCCAGACGACGGTAAGGTGTGCCCAGTCGTGAAATAGCGAAGCGACAGATATCAAGCGAATAATCGAGCCAAGTTCTTACCTAAAAATGCGAAATAAACCGGAGTGATTCCCGCGAGCGAAAATTGGATGAAGTGTTCTAGTGAATGGTAAATAAAGTGTTCCAGCGATAATTAAATGATATATTACGAAATTGTGTTATTTAAATAAAAGCGTTAAGTTTAATAGTGTTAAATGACTTTGTACATTTACTAGTTAATTAATCAGTAAGCGTTTTCACTCATCCCTCTCGCAGCTACGATAATATTGTAATCATTTTTAGTTCATGTTCATGGCAGATTTGTTTAGGTTTTTCTTCCTTTTTACGCTGAACTATGTCTCGACATGTCACTCTTGTCTTGTGATGAGAAAGTATTAATAGGTGTCTTAAATGAACCATAGTTAATCTACAGAGAGTTGTTGTTGGTGTAATATAAAACTTAAATATTATCCACTATTTTACAACTCTTGTTCCTCTGCAGGGTTTGATTGACGCTAATGGATTTATTTGACGGCTTCAATTCAATTTATGTCCCTTTTATTTTAAATGTGTGTAGGAGATGATATTCTCAATGGGTCGCCTAATTTATTTAACGGTCCGAATGATTAATGCGACGAAGGGTCTTTTTAACAGTCAACTTCTTTAATATGGACGCATCTTAACTTCTTTGAATTGATGGTCGAGAGGGCTACTTTAAATACCGACTTGGTTTGGCAACAGTTAACTTGCTGGCTGTGGCTCGAGCTTTCTCTTTCTTCTACTTTCACTGTCGGTGATGATGGAAAAATTAAATGTAAGATTAATGTATGCAATTAATGTATGTTATAGAAGAGTCACAGAGACGAAACTGTGGTTTTTTATGGGAAAGTAGGTATAGAAGTCTTTTGGGTGTACATAGAACTTATGACCTATCTTATGGTTGGCTTAAGTGATCACTTTACACAACGTAACATTCGCCAGTACTGTTCTGAAAGATTTGAACAAACTCAAAAATATTCTTAATGTATGCAGATTAATTATAGTAATCTAGGTATAACCCGTCGAAAATGACGCACTTTTGCATGTTTGAATTTAAGATTTAGATTCATAATTAGTAAATATGTCTCAGCAGTACATGAATCAAGTCGTATAATTCCCAAATATGAAGTTTTTTATACGAATTTTTTTATTAATAATAATAATTTTTTCAAGTATTCTCGATAAACGCTCCTTGATACAGATATTGTTGTATAGAGAATTCAATATATTTCGGCCGCGAGCTACGGCTGTGAAAACAGTGCCATCAAGCGTAGCGTTGGGTCTTGGTAGCGTTAGTGACGGACATTGTTACACAGATAAATATGTATCATTGTAAATAATATTTAGCTCCACCATCGCATGTTTAATACAAAGCTTATCATTTTGCACTTAAAGTTGTGTTACGGCGACATCTAGCGAATGTCGACCCTATTGCGGATTTTGTGAATAACCAGTTGCAATAAAAATTTGCAAGCTATCCAGCTTGAATTTGAGAGTCGCTGTTGAGATGATTGTGACCAAAAAAGGGTATCCCTCTCCAGGTTCTAACTATCCATCACGCCGTTTCCCCGCAGAGGTAGGTAGAGAGGATTGAATGCCACACTCTTCTATCCTGGCACACCACTTTTGCTTCGGCCACATTCATACATCTTCTCCTACACGTTCTACGGTTTTGGCGGCTTTTAACAGGGCCATCCTCAAATACTTGTTGCCTTCAACTCGCCTCATATATTTTCTTAACCATCCTTTCCTCGTTCACACGTTCCACATGACCAAACCATCTGAGCACTCCTTTCTTTATTCTATCTACCACACTACAACCAGCATTACATTCATGTCTAATTTGTTTATTTCTCACTCTATCGACCGAAGATTTTCCGCACAAGCATCTTAGTGACCGCATTTCTACCGCATTCAGTCTACTTTCATTCCTCTTTTGCCAATTTCAGGCTTCACTTCCATATATCAGCGTTGGCACTAGAACGCCATTATGTACCGCTAGTCTTGCTACCTTTGACAGATTCTTATTGGCCATAATTGCGTTTAGAGCACCATTTACTTTGCTTCCGCAGTCGCTCTCCTTTCGATATTATTCTCAGCCTTGCCGTCTCTACTAAACATACTTCCCAAATACACAAACTCGTTCACTTGTTCTAAGCATTCATTGTTTACAAGTACATCACACTTAGTCACTCTCTCGTCTTTCTCGAATACCATCACTTTCGATTTGCTGACATTCATCAGAAGTTCACTCTGCATGCATACATCGGACATCTTGGATACCAGGCACTGCAGATCAGCTTCAGGTTGATTGCAGATCAGGTTTTCTCAACGGATCAATTATGACGTATCTTCTCATCATGCGTCTCCATCCTGATCACTCCCTAAAAATTCTTACCTGAATCTTTCTCTAAATCAATCAAAATTCGAAAGTATTATATGTGTGCCTATAGAATTTCGGCGGTGTTTATTATGGTGCTTTTATTTCATTTATCAAAATAAAAATTAATATCTCGATTACAACATGTGTAACGTGATCACTTAAGCCAACCGTACGATAGGTCGTAAGTCCTATGTACACCCATAAAGACTTCTGTACCTACTCTCCCTTAATAAAAAAATATACAGTTTCGTCTCTGTGAGACATCTATTATGTCCCTGTGACAACAATCCAGTTCTGTTCTGAAAAATTTGGACATACTCAAAATATTTTGAATGAAAATACTGGTAAAAAAGGATTTAAATAAATTGAAATAATATTTCTGGCGTTTACTAGTGTAATGATAGAAATACGGATGAATTCCATTAGACAAGATAAAGTATATAGCTAAAAAACTCCAAAATCAAATATAGATATCTCATTTAGCGACATCTGTGGTCATTCAAGGGGAAGGAAAAAGCTTTGTGGCCGGCCGCGGTGAGGATCCTTGCAACTCACATGTGAAACGTGGCGTATAATTGAAATATATACAACTTACAAAAATTAATAGACATGGTATTATATCATGGGTTACGTTACATACGTATAAAGTGATCACTTAAGCCAACCGTAAGTCCCATGTACACCCATAAAAACTTCTATACCTACTCTCCCTTAATAAAAAAATATACAGTTTCGTCTCTGCGAGACATCTATAATATACGTTATTTAAATATTTTATAGTTTCGTCTTTACGTCAGAAAGAGAATTTTCTAATCCTGTTTTCAAAAGCACCCCATTTCCACAGAAATGTAATAAACAACAATTCGATCAGTGAACCAGACCAGATCCTTAGTTTCATACTTTCTTCCTGTTTGTGAAACTGAAAACATTTCCCGTTTCGTTCCAAAGTCACGCGGGGTGATTCGGGAACAGCAGGTCAGGAGCCTCCTGGGAATTCCCGTAAGTAAGGGGACTCTCAACCACACACGCCTTGGTGATCACCAGGCGTGATCACGTCCGTCTAGGAGTGATGTAGGAAGGTATTCAGCGCTAGTGTTGCGACTTACCAGGTATCTAGGATGCTATTTAATGTATCTTCGTAATTATTTTTTGGGATTTGATCATAAATAAATAGCGCGTAATTTATGACGGCAGCGTTGCTTGCTTCAACCACTTCAACTAAGACTACTATTAATTTTATTTTATTTGCGCAGCCAAAGGAAAATATTTATACAACGAGTCGAAAGTACACGGCGATTTTAGCGCATCTTCTGATTTTTAAAAATTAGTAGCTTGTTGGTGTAATGATCGTGACGCTCGCCTAGTGATCTGGTGGTCGGTGGTTCGAGCCCCTTTCCAGGACATCATCAAGTTAGTGCTATTCTCACAGCACAAGAGTTTAGTTTATTTTGAGAATAGTAAGAATATCGATGCGACACGCATTCGGTGTTTGCATCTCTATTTAAAAAAAAAATGTCACAGCATCCGAACAAACTGCTGTTCAAAACAAAAAATTATGCAGCCATAATCTAGCTGCACGAGCATTTATCAAATTTGAAGCATTTATATAAACCGTAAATCGTAAACCGGAGAAAATTTATAAAGTCAATGAAACCGGATTGAAGTGAGTGATGAAAAATTTCTCAAAATTAAAGAAAATCGCGAAAAACGAGTGATACCAAATTCGCGACGGAAAAGAACAAAGTTGAACTTGGCATCTTGCAGAGTGATCACTTGAGCCAGATTTACAGATCGTAAGTCCTGGCCCATCCTAAAAAAAGACTGCAGACCACGCAAGTAGCTTCGTCTCTGTGAGACTACTTAATTTATCTTGATTCACCAGGTATTCTTCGAATAAATTTCATATGAATATAAAAATATGTTTAGAATGTATGAATAATAAATTGTATGATAACATAAATCAATACTTTATATTCTAACACAATACATCAGCTTATACCCTTGTGTGAAAATTAAACACCCTTAAATGGCATGACGGTCGCTCGGTGGAACCTTTTCATTTCAAAAATGCTTTGAATCTAGTATCCCGAAAGGTTACGGTAAATGTAAAGTAACGGTAAAGGTAAATAATTTTTGGTAAATGTGAAAGTAAGTATAACAAATGTTACGTTTATAACGAGACGAATTTTACTGGGATCCCTCTGAATAAACACATTACATGGATAGGTGTGTGGGTGAATTCTCATTTTGGATTTATCGTAATCGCAAAGACATCCGTATTTTCTGATTGTATTGTATTAAAATTTGTATTTACATGTTTGCACGGAGCAGAGTTCTGTATTTACTTACACACCCCTATTAAATAAATATTATATTTCTGATACAAGTCCCACCACCCGTGTTTGTCTATCGTGTTTGAGCCGTGCTTAGAAATAATGCTTCACGGAAATGGGTTGGGAGATGGATATCTGATCTGTTTGTGAATTTCTCAAAGACGGGCCTGCTAGGAATATTGTTTCAATATAAAATAAATAATAATAAATAAATAAATAAATGTTTATTCAATGTTCAATGTTACAAATGTTTACAGTGTTTACAAAATTAAATTAAGCTTTTTTCATTGTTGCTGAGTGTCTTGGCAGCAAGTTAACACTAAATTGATTTGACGCCCTGCCTGCTACACTAGTAATTTACTGTATTATAGCAGACAGTGCTCTTCCAGTAGTATAATGTTCAAGAATATTTATTATTTATATAAAATTTGTGAATAAATCTTATTGCCAATTAAAATTAAGTAATAGTAATAATTAAATGTTTACAATTTAATAATGGTGTTAATTAATTCTATTATAGACAAAGGAAAAAAAAATGATCTGAGTAGGATATTAATAAAATAAAATAAAACAATTAAAAGTATTTAAAAAGATGACAGTAAATGTTCTTGTAGGAATAGTATATTTTAAATTTAGTTTATATCATGGCTTTTAATAGGTTTTGCGCATGCTTCCTTCCCTTTTCATGCAGCCAGAGTTTCACTTTAGAAGAAAAATACGCGAGACTATTGCTACATGTTTTAAGTTTAGTGTTAAGAGTATTGAATGTTTTTGGTGCTTGGAAGAGGTGAAATCTTGGTGAAAATGTTTTTTTGAATTTTGGTACAAAATAGTTGCAGTTCACCTGTGCCCTTGTTGAGTGTGAGTGAGTTATTTGTTGGTAACCTTGTTTATGTCGGAAAAAATATTTTAAAGTGTTGTAAAGTGTAAAATGTATGATATATGTTTCGCCATCATCTCTGTTGAATTAAAATGAAAGCTTTGTTTATACATCCCTCATTATCAATGTTGGTATTTCAACCCCGTAAATGTGGTGGGTCTTGGCCTCCTTTAGCATTTTCCTCCCTTGGTATTCGTATGTCTTTGAAGGCATTGTCACTTAACCTAAGATTAACCCTTCTAAACTCCTTCACTTGATCGAATATCGATATCTTTGATCGTTCGCCTCAACTGTCAATTTGTTTCATGTTTTCATCAGTAAAACAGATGAAGAGACCCAATGGTAGCGAAGCATATCGCAAAAGCATTCAGGCCTGAAAAAATCACACTTAAATATGTATTGTTACCTCACAGGGAATCGAACCCGAAACCCTCGGTATAAGATACCAGTGTCATGCCTATTCATGTATATATTTAAAAGTGATTATTATTTCAATTACAATTTTTTTTTTTTATTTCAAAAATCCTTGTTTACAAATTAAGGCACTTAATACTAATTTAATAATAAAATATAAGATAAATTACACATTTTTTTTATTAAATTTGTGGATTATGCCACTCTACTAGGCTACGCCTGTCCCAGAGTGGCGTTATAGAACACGATTATAATATTTTTTCGAATTCGTCAGTAATATTTATTTTCATAAGGTAGTAATTATGTATCTACAAAGTATCAAGTGCAATGTTAGTGAATGTTGAGTGAGTCAATATGTATAATGATCTGTGGCCTGTAGTGTAAACAAGATCTAAAACAAGAGCGGATCGACTAATCAGATGCCAAAAACGCGTCGTTCTTCGAACGTTCGGTGGTTTACACATCTTTAGCTTTGTGACCTGAATTAATTTGTAAGTCATATAATTCATGTAAATCTTGCACCTGAAAAAGTGTGAATTCGTATCTATTCTTGCATATCTGTTTCTTGTCTTACTTTCTTATCAATTATTACGCTACTTATATTAATTATTCCGAATTTTCTAACCATCTTCGAATGTATTCCATATTCGAATGGCTATGGATCATTCTTTTGATATTAATAAAGGTTTACAAATTTTACATACAAATTATACACAATCACAATTTGGATTAGAATTATATTTGATTAGAATATAATTAGAAATTTTGGAAATAAGAAAGAGTGTTAATAGTAAATTGAATGTTATAAATAATCAGCTCCTTTTTGCAAATAGTTATCTTTTAAATTTATTTTCATGTTAAGTAGGTACTTTATATTATTCATTTTCCATATATAACTTTTTAATATTTTGATCTATACATCGATTTTCAAATTTTATTTTTGTTATCCTGACGAAGAAGCCATTGGCTTTGAATCATGTTGAAATTTTTTCAATAAATAAGTGGTGTTTACAAAGTCATTTTATATAAATTATAATTGTCACCACAAAATAATTTTGCTACATTTGAAGAAGGAGTTATATATATTTAAGTTAACTCTTGAATAAGTATATACCTAAACGTACATCCTTAATCTTGATCTTCTTGGAATAAGATGCTGGATCCCGCGTCTAATAATGGACCAGGTCTGCTCGTCATCTAATCTCTGAGCGTTCTCTCTATCCGCCCACCTCGCGGCTACTTAAGTGGGAGTTTGATAAACATTGCCCGAAGCGCGTACATTGTTTGAGGCTGCATCATGAGCCTAATAAAACCCTTTGGAAATGGAATATATCCGTCAAAGCTTTCTACCTGCGCCAGCGGCGTTCTTGAACCTACACAAACTGTTTTTCTAAGATCTAAAATTATGTTCTGTTTAACGTGAAGTTAATGTTTGTAAAATATTTTTATTTTATAATATAACACTGAATTTTCACAGTTGAAAGAAATTCATTCCTAGTTAATTCAAGACATAAAAAACTAACCCATAAAAACCAAGTTTTTATTGTACTCCCTTTCTTTGTAAAATATATCAACAATTAAAGACGAATTAAAACATATAACACAACACTAAACTTACAGTAATTCAATATATTTCTAAAATGTCAGATGTTTTGAGCTTTGATAAGACATTTCATGCTTTGAAGATTAAATTCTATAAACATTTGTCAGTCGATTTAGATTTTACAAATTCGTAGTGAAGTACCTATTATGTATACCGACAGAGTAATTCAAATTTAGAAAATATTCCGCGACGTTATCGGGCCGCCGTCGCTAATCAAACTTTTGTAATGATTCCAATTTGAAAAAACTATTAAAATTTCTAAAAATCCGAAATTATACTATAATTATTTTTTTTCTTTAACGAAAATTTGATAGATCTTCTTGATCGTCGCCACGAGTCTACTTGCAAAGTTTCAGCTCGATTGGATCACAGGAAAAGGGTTAAAAATCGATACAAAATTTTTCCGGTGGCAAACCGGCAAGCAAGCAGACGCCACGAGTTAAAAGAAAGTAGGTAAAAATAAAATATTTTTTTAACATTGCTGTAGTTTTTTCTTTTTTTTTCTTCTTAATTGGTCCACTATTAAGTCTAGCATTCTTAATCTTCTTTCTGTTTCCATAACGAAGGAAATCAAATGTGAGAAATACAACAAAAAAATCAATATGTTCGTTATAGCCAAGCACAGTAGAGACTCGATTAACCGGACTAATTGTTTTCGTAGGGCATTCAGATAACCTAAAATCCGGATAACTGAGTGTATGAAGAAAAGCAATTTTTGTACATAGCTAGTTACCTCGCCCGCGTACGTATAATTCTAGGTGTTTATTAAAAACATTTTCTTAATATCACTTATCGTGGAAGTACCTACACCAGTTAACTATCGACCGTTTTCTCCTTTTTTAATGAATCAATAATATTTTTTTTATCTTTAAACAGTGCACATAATGGAGTTCTGGTACCGACACTAATGTATGGAAGTGAAGCCTGGAGCTGGCAGAAGAGGAACGAAAGTAGATTGAATGCAGTGGGGATGAGGTCCCTTAGACGTATGTGTGGCAAATACATGTATGATAGAGTAAAGAATGAAGATATTATTATTCTATTATTATGATTAGATTATTCTACAATTATTCTACACATATTTACACTTGGACTTATGACTCACTCAACTTTCACTAACATTGCACTTGATACTTTGTAGATACATAATTACTACCTTATGAAAATAAATATTACTGACGAATTCAAAAAAATATTATAATTGTGTTCTATAACGCCACTCTGGGACAGGCGTAGCCTAGTAGAGTGGCATAATCCACAAATTTAACAAAAAAAAAAAGTGTAATTTATCTTGTATTTTATTGTTAATTAGTATTAAGTACCTTTATTTGTAAACAAGGATTTTTTTGAAATAAAAAAAAAATAAAGATATTGGGAATGAAGCTGATCGTGGCATAATACATAGAATAAAAATAGAGTCTAGATCTCTCATATATATTTTTTTTCAATTTAAATAGCGTCGATTAATATTTTATTAAATTTGGTATTTTTAACGATTTCCCATGATAATATGCACTCTTGTAGCATAGATGCACTTTTCATAATACTTTCAGTTCGCTCGTATGCAATCGCTCATGTGATAGACGTCATTCTAATTTCACGTGTTTTTTTAAAACAAATTTTTCGTGGAGTGATACCGTCAGCTTCGAACATCCCTTGCATCTCCTCACAAAACAATCTCATTGAATAGCAACCCTCGGATCTGTGGAGTGTCGCTGCATCCCCCCACCAGTGTAGTGGGGAAGGGAGAGGGGTGCGGAGGGTGGGCCACCCTTGCGGTGGAGTAACGTGTAAAGTTGCGACGCGGTAACTCGATAAGGGAAGATTTTCTAATAATTTACACGTAACACATTATTTTGATAAGTGTATCTATACCTTTAGCGAATTTTCAATATTTCGTATGAGAACGTACGAGTAGCTCAGTGATAAATTATATTAGATTTGAAGTGTAAAAAAAAAATTGTTTGTGGTAATATCATAAGGATAAAGTGATATTTTGCAGACGTTACAACAATGAGCTCTATACTCTATTTAAGGAGCCAAACGTCACAAAATTTATAAAACTGGGAAGACTTCGGTGGCTGGGTCATGTGGAGAGAATGTCCGAGCATCAAGCACCAAAGTCCCTGCTGAACTCAAGGCCAATAGGGCGAAGGAGCTTAGGAAGGCCAAAATTAAGATGGAGTGACAACGTCCTCAAAGATATCTCTGTCTCAGAGCTTCGAAACTGGAGAGAGCTGGCACTAGACCGAGATGAGTGGAGGAAAATTATTGAGGAGGCCAAGACCCACCAAGGTTGTAGTGCCAAGAATGATGATGATGAAAGATGATATTTAAAAAAATCAGTGGTATGTAAATTAATTTGTAATGCTTACAATAATTTTTTACATAATTAAAATGTAGAAATTTAGATATACTTGCAGCACATGAGATATTTTAAGAGCAATAATTATTTTGAATTTTCTAATTATCTTTTGAAAACAAATCATTCTTATGATATTAACATGGGTTTAGAAATTTTACATACCTACAAATAAGATAGAATTACACACAGATAAATTAGAAATTAGAAAAGTGTCAATACTAAATTAAATATTGCTAATAATCAAATCCTTTTAGCAATTAATTACCATTTAAACGTGTTTTCACATTTTTAAGGTAACTCCGAATCATTTTAATAATTCAATAGATATTGTTTTTTTACAATGTGTTTCATATTTATTATTATGATTAAAAAAACATTTTAATGTTTTAGCAATACATTTTTTTAGTTGTGTTAGTAATGTTATTTTTTATGGCTTTACTAATATAAAAAAATTACATATTATTAAGTTATAACCCTTTACTCGAATTCTTAATCCTTTTGATAAGAAATTTAGTGCATGCCTTTAGTTTGAGTAACACGCGTGTGAAGAGTATTTTGAGAAGGTGTTGGTGTATAAATATTACTATGGTAGTGGTGTGTAGAGGTTGTCCTGACGAAGAGTCGGGTTACGTCTCGAAACCGGTAGACAAAAAGTAATTTGTAGTGGTTATGTACTAACATAAATAACATTTTGTTAATTTTGTTCACTTTTCTTTCACCGCAAACAGATGCATAAAAAACTATGTGATGTCCGTAATTTTATTTGAAATAAAAATTTAATACTCGTCTTATCCAGAGCTCGTGCAACAGGCACTTGTTGAACAATGAGCATGGCACTGGTTTTTTGCACCAGGGGTTCCGGTTTTGATTCCCGGTTATGTCGTATTGCATTGTCTGTGAGATTTTCTCACGTCTGGCAGTTTCTGTGACATGCGGCATGTTGCAGTGTTAAAAATATAAATAAAGTAGAATGTCTTTAATTGAGAATTATTGACGGGAATTAACAACGCATGAATGTGGATGAGGCAAGAATTTCGTATCAGGGCTTCTCCCCCAAAATCCTTTCTGCCTAATACTCCGGGAAAATAATGTGATGCTGTCATCAAATTTGACACAAATCACTATTCGAAAGGCGACAAAAAAAGTTTAACAAATGTTTGATTAAAATAAAGAAACACATCGTTTATTAACTCAGCAACAATGAAAAAAGTTTAATTTAATTTTGTAAACACTAATTGTAATACTTTGTAAACTTTGTAACATTGAATAAACATTGAATAAAATGTAAACTTTGTAAACTTTGCAACATTGTAACATTGTAACATTGTAACATTGAATAAACATTGAATAAACATTGAATTGAATTGAAAAAATTGAATTGAATTAAAAAAATGTTATAATTTTTTTTTAATTTATTTTTTATTTTTCTATTTTTATAAGTAAATAACTAACTAACCATCACGCCGTTTCTCCGCAGGGGTAGGCAGAGAGGATTGAACGCCACACACTTCTATCCTGGCACACCACTTTTGCTTCGGCCACATTCAAACATCTTCTTATACAAGTTCTACGGTTGTTGCGGCTTTTAACGGGGCCATCCTCAAACACTTGTTGTATCTGATCGTGCCAGGTCTTTCGCGGACGCCCTCTATTTCTGTTGCCTTCAACACTCGCCTCATATATTTTCTTAACCATCCTTTCCTCGTTCATACGTTCCACACGACCAAACTATCTCAGCACTCCTTTCTTTATTCTATCTACCACACTAAAGTCAGCATTGCATTCATGTCTAATTTTTTCTTATTTTTGTTCTTATTGTTTTTATTTTTATTATTATTATTAATATTTAAAGCATTAAGTTTGTGGTTAGACATTATAACAGGGTGTTAGTTAAATAAGTATAAACCACTACCAGATTTTAGGTCTACCGGTTTCGAGACGTACGACACTTTGAAAAAATATTTGTTCATTATGGTCGTATTTGTACTCTCTTCGTCAGGACACTACACTACGTGTAATATTTATCACATGCGTGTTTATCTTGTGAAAGGTTAACAATACTATGGTTGTGGTGTATAGTGTTGTGAACATAGTAGTGTAGTGTTGGTCCTGACGAAGAGACGGGTACGTCTCGAAACCGGTAGTGGTTTATACTAATTTAATTAACACCCTGAAAAAAAAGTGACATTGATTATTAAAGATTTAAATTACGGTCGTTGGACATATATATGTGTAAAATAAAATGGATATTTTATACGAATATATATAGAGACAACAGTTACAAATTATCAATTATGTATTTGGCGCCCTGTTCTCACAACTTTGATTCCACCTTTAAGAGACGTCGCAGAAAAGCCCGAAGATGTAATACATATTGCACACTGGCGACCTCTATTGTAGAAGAAGTGAACATTCCACAACAAAGTGCATATAATCTACGACCTCGGAAGAAATAATCAGTTCGGCCCACACCTCCGTCGTGCAGGACGCTCTCCTGATGAAGCTGAATAAGACTTCAGCGAAACGTCGAGATTTGCTTCTCAGTAAAATATACGGTCCGTATAAAACAATGTTTTATTTAACACATAAATAACATCGATTATTTTTAGCGTCGATCAGTTTCGATACCACTGTATCTTACTCAAAACGGACGCACCATAATTGTTCCATCGATTAAATATATAAACGATTCATCTTTCGGGTGGGGGCGTGGCTTCATTAGAGAAAATGATATGGAATGGAAATTGACAGGGAGACATTGAAATCTGATGGTCGGTGGTTCGAGCTCCATTCCAGGACACAAGCAAGTTAGTCCTATTTTCATAGCACAAGTCTTTAGCTTAGTTTGAAAATAGTAAGAATATTGATGGGGGTTACATTAATTAAATAATGTGTTATTCCTTAAATTTAATTTTTTATCCAGTATGTTAGATTTAGTATTAAGGGACTTTTTATTAAGTTATCAAACTTTTCTAAACCATCTATTATTTAAACAAAATGTTGTTTTCTTTTTTGAATTGGTGGCTTCTCTAAAAGATAGTTCGAAAATTCTGAGAAATCATTACTGCTGAATTACTGAAAATTGAATAATCGCATTAATACTGAATTAATTTATTCCTAGATAAAAACTGCATGCTTTTGTTACCATATATACCAGAACGATAGAAAAATGATATATATAAGTAAAAATATTTAATAAATGTATATTATAGATGTCTCACAGAGACGAAACTGTATTTTTTTCAAGGGAGAGTAGGTATAGAAATCTTTTTTTGGGTGGCCGTAGGACTTACGACCCACCATAGGTGATCACTTTACACATATGTAACGTTCGCCATTTCCACCCATGATAGAATACCATGTCAATTAATTTTTTGGAAGTCGTATATATTTTAATTTTTGTCCTGGCGCCACCCAAAAAAAAGACTTCTATACCTACTCTCCCTTGAAAAAAATACAGTTTCGTCTCTGTGAGACATCTATAATGTACGTTAATTGATTACTGATGTCCCTGTGCAAACAATCCAGTCCTGTTCTGAAAAATTTGGACATACTCAAAATATTCAATTACGTCCAACCGAAAATTTAACGGTATAAACATCGATAATAACGTCAACGTATTTACAATAAATATTAAAAGCACAGTTGGCAGGTTACAAGTTCTTAAAAAAAAATGTTTTCCCATTTACGATCCATCGCATCCCTTATCGGGTATCCCCCGCAGGGAGCCGCGAAGCCTCTTCTTCAGAGATCAGATACGGGGGCGAGAGCCACTTTGGGATCTTTTGATATCCCCAGTCCCGGGCGGGCCGGGGGGGGGAGGAGACCCCGAGAGCCTCTTCTCCGTGCAGCCTCCCGGGCCCTCGACATCATCTCGAGAAACTTTTGAGCGATGTGAGATTGCTAATAATTTTACTATTTTAAAAAAAAATCTTTGAATCACTTCAAATCGAGATAAGAAGTACTAAAAAATGTTGCATAGATTGGATAGAGAAGACCACTCGTACAGTGAAATCTTAAAAATTTATAACCTCCGAAAACGTATAAAAAACACTGAGATAATCACCATATTCAAAATATTAAACTGTCACACTGATGTGCCTTCTTTACTTTACTTTACCACTCAGAGTCTTCAGGTGTTTGTTTTATGGGGTATAATGCCGTGTTATTACGACCTTAGAACCTTATACCGACCGAAGAAAAAAAAAAAAATGATATTCTTT
The DNA here is from genome assembly GCA_016648135.1 of Agrypnia vestita. Classification (NCBI taxonomy): domain Eukaryota; kingdom Metazoa; phylum Arthropoda; class Insecta; order Trichoptera; family Phryganeidae; genus Agrypnia; species Agrypnia vestita. The sequence goes on from JADDOH010011657.1 coordinate 18,213, forward strand.
CGAATTATTAAACATATCTACTAGAATACGCCTGAAAATCAATATTTTCAATTTATTTCATACGCGTTTAGGTACCTACTCATCCAATGCCAATACATGTCAAATTTCAATACTTCTATCGTAATAGCCGTTATATTTGCATCAATTTAATTATTTGTCGCTTTGGATGAATGAATATAACCACGTTGTAAATTAAATAAATCAACAAAACCACATATTTGAAAGTGCGAATCATAAGCACCCCCAATAAAATTTCTCAATTTAAAGTTTCAAATCCCTATGTATATTAATCACGAATTTTGCAAAACAGCCACATATTTTACTATATTCTTTAAAATCGATTGTCGTACTTAATACACAGATGTATCTATCTACTCAAAGAATTGCGAAATCATTGAATTTCATATTCATTTAACTGTGAGATTATCATCTGTAATTCCATACCATTGACTGGCTGTAATAATAAATTCATCTGTCACATTAAGTATTAATTGAATTCCTTCACTTAATTTCGACGCCGTGGTTAGCATATTGGGTAATTTTTTTTTATTAAAAACCTAGCCGTGAAGCTTAACCGACGGATTTATTATCTCATTATTTGAATATGATTACTTTATTCAAATGTTTAAATAAAGTACTTTGCGAAATGAAATGCTAATACAGTGTATTTTTTCAAATAATATTATTAAAATTATCGATGTTCGGAAAATATGATAATTATTATTAACGGATTAAAATAAGTCTCAGAAAATGTCCCAAGTGTTGACGGATAAGTGAAATTATTGAATTATTGAACCAGTGGAAGCAACCAGGTAAGAAATGAATAATTATAAATTAACATTTGACTGAGAATGATGACATTAATTAAAAAAATAGTTTGCTAGGTTAGGTTAGGTTAGGTTCGTAGTGCAATATTACCGAATTTATTTCCAAAAAAGAGTGAGGCTGGTCAATCACTGCATAACCTTACGTATTAAACTGTTTAAATTATGCACCGTACCCTTCAACGAAGTCTTATGGAACCAGCCTTGTAAACGTCAAACGGAAGTACGCCCTGTCAGCAACACCCACCGTATTCTCCCAGATATTGAGAAACGGCCGCTGGAGCAGAACTCCTCCGCTAATGAACCATCGTACACTTTTAATGCGGGAATTATACAATGAAACATCGTTAGCTCTTAAAAGACTGTGCTAAAAAAAAACTTTGGGGACGGTGGAGTAACAGCGTTACCTGATTAAAAATCGGCATAGTTTTTAATTTGTGATAAAATATACATAAATACGATACAGATAAGACTTTTAAGAGGTCCCTTTATATAATTATGTAAGGTAAATATACATATTTGCATTATTTTAGTAAATTATTATAAAATTATGGCAAATAGAATTTGCGTGCGCTTCCGCCGACGTTTCATTGGCAACTGAATACAACGAAGCGGTCGCCAGCTCGCTTCAGTCGCCTGCACTCCGTCTTTGTCTAACACGTGTTACCCGACTCTACCGTACTCTTTCTATATTGTTTTTGTTTTCGCCGAAACCCAAGCAACCGCCATCTCTGTCCTACATGAAATGTGTGGTATTGTCGTGCTCTTTCTTGCTCGATTTAACTGCGATGTACAATATTCTGCTCTCTCTTGCACACTGGCCGAAAATACGAGAGTAATGAATAAATATTTTTTAGTTAAAAAATCCCTACATTCCTAACAGTTTAATTTAGTAATTTTAGTGTGAAAATGTCTATTAGATGATTAGAAAAAAAGTGACGTTTTAGTTTTCGTAAATAAGGTAGATATTTCATATTTTGTATGACAGGTAGACCTACGTTACATCACCGACACACAGGAGTTAGAGTCGGCGGCCGTGGCGCGTACGCAAATTGCAGGCCGTTTTGTGTTTATCGCCTGGTGAAATCAGAAGCGGTGTTTGGTTTCGGTTATTGCGCGGCCCTTATCGCTCTGGGCCCGCGGCCAAGCCGGCCAACCTCTGCCAGCGGGTCAATTTCGGCCGCCATTACCGGGGCAATGTGAGCGCTTTGCGCCATTTAAAAACAAAAACACAATTGCCGCTTTATTTCTGTCATTCTGCAGATTCTACGGGATTATGATAATAGTTGTTGCCTGTGGCTAAATCCAACTTCATGGTCCCATCGCACATGTAATAAAAATGAGATTTACACTATATTATGAAAGATAATTTATGTTTAAATAATAAGTATTAAATAAGATATTACATTTAAAATATGTTTTACTTTGCTTTGTAATACACATACAATATGAGCTATTAAATTACAACTATAGTTTCGAGAGGAGCAGTCCCTCTCATCATCAGGTATAGATAATAACTAACTTAAATACAAAATTTATCAATCTAATTGGGTAGGTCAGGGGCTCAGGGGAGCGCGGCGGGGAAGGGTATTTTTTTCGCCGAATAGCTCTAGGAGTGGTGAAGTGGACTGAAATGTGATATTATTTATTAATGTGTTTCCAGAATTTAAATTTTTTAGGATTTCAACGGTTTCCAAACTATTCATTATCCATCGTCTATGAGGAACCGAGTGGAGTAATTTTAATTTGTTGTAATTTAATAGCTCATATTGTGTGTGTATTACAAAGTAAAGTAAAACATATTTTAAATTATAATGTTGCACCACGAAGTATCTGCCAAATCTTTCAATGAAGATATTACATTTTAAGGTTTCGAAAAATGTACTGTACATTGTGACATTTCATAGGCAATATCTGAGGAAAAATGCGTAAATCATAGAGAATGTATAAGTTTACATGACAAATTTATATTATAGAAAGAAAAATGATGAATATAGGACGTAGGTACTTTTTGTGTTTTGTTGATAGTTTTTTTAGTTATTTATTATATGTATATGATATGGTTATTAGGTTTGGTTAAGTTATGTTATTAGGTTTGGTTTGTTTAATTCAGATAACGGTTATTTTTGCTACATGAAAAACAAAATTCATATTGCGTAATATTTATTATTCTTTATGGTTTGTGCTTTTTCTTTTATATACTCTTTTTCATGGTTCTTAAAGTAATGACTGACATTCAGAATGTATGGTAAAATTTTCGAAACTTTAAAAGTGTTACATCGTCGCTGTGTATATAATTAAGCCTACGAGCCGTTAAGACAGAATGTACAATATTCTGAGATAAACGAATGAAACTGTTTTAAAAAATAATTGCACAGACTAGAACTATAAAAATATTTTAAATAATTACTAGGCAGACTTTTCAGATGAACGGCAATGTTTTTATATATATGTCTTTATAGTATATCTCCATTATTTAAATGAAAAATTGACAAATTGATTCGTTCATCTCAGAATGTACTAAACTGCACATTGGCTTTATTATATACAGCGACGATATCTTATTTAATCCTTTTTTTTTAAGCGTTAATTATCTTTCACTTTATAATTAGGACATACAATTATATATTGAAATACCCATTTTCATTGTATATACAATGGGACCATGATCTTGGATTATGCCTTGCTTGTCACTTGGTAGTATTTTAAGGCGTCTTTTTGTATGTAAATATATTATTTTATTGAATACATTACAATAATTTATGAATAAATGCGTAAACAATTAATAATGACCATTGGGTTTAGTGTTTTTTTTTATGTTTATTCCGCTGTATGTCAAAATTTTCTTGGATTCCATAAAATTTATTACTTATTATTGTTTTCTTGAGTATTTTATTTTTATTTCATTTAAATTAATTAAAGAAACACCTACAGAGACTTTCATAATACATAGTATATTAAATAAAAGCAAAATAAATGGTTATGCCAACTCTCCAATGTCTACAGCATGCACTTGTAATAAAAATGAATGCACATTAAAAAAACACACATTAGAGTGTTGCTAGCGACTTAATTATTATAGAAAATAATATTGTACGGCAGGTATACACAAAAACGAGTTGCGGTCGTATTGAAAAGCCATAAGATTCAAAATACACTAGGATTTTAATCGAAGGTGTGTATATTAGGTACGAACACCTTTTTAAAGAAGTTGTTTAAAGAAGCACTAAACACATCCACCCCACCCACGTCCCGTCGATACAGTTGTATATATAACCTGAAAATCCTAGTAATGGGGTTGTTATTAATGGTACATTATTTCATGGAATTCCTACATTAGAATAATCTAAGATACAGGGTTATTTGTAGAACATTAATAATCTCGCAGGACTATATTTCTGCCTTGATTGTGAATCGAAAATGTTCAAGCTATCATGACCTAATATCAATAGTTATGGAGATATGCGACATCAAAGTTTGCATTTTTTTTTCAATATTTCTGACTTATTTTTTGTAAAACGTTGGACTATCATTACAGTAACTAATATCAATTACGAAAAATTCATTCGTTTCAATACAAGTTAAATAAAATGATTAAAACCCCGAAAAAATTCCAATTGGAATTCGAAGGTTTTTATTTTTTTAATCTATTGATATTAGGTCATGATAGCTCGATCATTTTCGACTCATGATCAAGGCAGGATTATAGTCCTGCGAGTTTATTAATGTTTTACAAATAGCCCTGTATATCGCGTAGAACATGAGTACGATCATTAGACCTTACGTAGTCTGTGTTTATTTCGCTACGTAAAATTTAGCTAAGACTTAGGGCTTCGGGTAATCTTTCAGTGACCAACATCACCAGTGGGACTGTCTCCAGGGTAGACAATTAGGTCAATTCTTATTGGTTTGGGTTATCTTAACAATCGTGTCTCATTATTATATAACATTATACACTTCGTCAATTTTTACGTGACGACATTCAACTTGACGTCTTGACATTTCTCATAAAAACTTTACGCGGATATAAATAAGTAAGTTCCGTCTATTTTGTCTTAGGATATCATAGGGATATTTTTATCCTGAGAGTAACTAACTAACTAACTAACTAACTAACCAACACGCCGTTTCCCCGCAGGGGTAGGCAGAGAAGATTGAACGCCACACTCTTCTATCCTGGCACACCACTTTTGCTTCGGCCACATTCATACATCTTCTCATACAAGTTCTATGGTTGTTGCGGCTTTTAACGGGGCCATCCTCAAACACTTATTGTATCTGATCGTGCCAGGCCTTTCGCGGACGCCCTCTATTTCTGTTGCCTTCAACACTCGCCTCATATATATTCTTAACCATCCTTTCCTCGTTCATACGTTCTACATGACCAAACCATCTCAGCACTCCTTTCTTTATTCTATCTACCACACTACAGCCAATCACGTCTAATTTGTTCATTCCTTACTCTATTGACCAAAGATTTTCCACACAAGTGTCTTAGTGACCGCATTTCTACCGCATTCAGTCTACTTTCATCCTGAGAGTAGAGGGAAATATTTACTAATTATGTTCACAATACTAACTAACCATTAATGACTATATAGTAAAAAATTACCTACTGGATATATTAAATACAGGCTACGCAGTATATTACAAAAAAAAGAATACACACTTACATACCAACAAAGAATACTATTAAGTAATAGTGTCTTTGTTTGACAATTTTTATCCCGATTATAATTTGAATACAATAAAGATTTATTTTTAAATCAAATATTTACGAGTATTCATGAAAAACGTGTCATACTCTTCTTTGTGTAGTTTTATGGGATATTATGCCATTTATATCTGACCTCTCTAGTTGACGTTTCGAATACCATTGCAGTTCGAAGTCCATCATCAAGGTTGTAATAGAATCCAAAACGTCGGCCAGAGAGGTCAGATATACACGGCAAAATATCCCAGAAACCTACAAATATGATTCTGAACGGCCGTGAAAACTTTTTTATTTGAAAAACGAGGACATTTTTAACGTGTCATATTTTAATTATTTGACTATTTTTTGTACATGCTTTTGCTTTGTTGTTTACATCGGAGTACGCGTCTTTCTTATTTCATTCTTTTATGGCTTCACAAGTTTCGAAAGTCCACCATTGCAGTTACTATACATATAGAACACCGTCCATCCATTGAAGTCAATGTTGGGGTCCAGTATATTGGACACTTGCTTCCATCGTGAATTCTCTGCTATGAATAATTAAAAAAAAGTAACCCACAAAACCAAGTTTTTATTATACTCCCCTTCTTTGTAAAATATAACAACAATTAAATACGAATTAAAACATATAACATAACACTCAACTTACAGTAATTTAATATATTTCTAAAATGTCAGATGTTTTGAGCTTTGATAAGACACTTCATGCTATGAAGATTAAATTCTAAAAACATTTGTCAGTCAATTTAGATTTTCGACATTCATAGTGAAGTACCTATTATGTATACCGACAGAGTAATTCAAATTTGGAAAATATTCCGCGACGTTATAGGGCCGCCGTTGTTAGTAAGCAAACTTTTCTAATGATTCCAATTTAAAAAAACCAATAAAATTTCTAAAGATCCGAAATTATACAATAATTATTAATTTTTTTTAACGAAAATTTGATAGATCTTCTTGATCGTCGCCACGAGTCTACTTGCCAAGTTTCAGCTCGATTGGATCACGGGAAAATGGTTAAAAATCGAGCCAAAGTTTTTTCACCCGGCAAGCCGACAAGCAAGCAGACGCCACGAGTTAATATAAAGGAAGTAAGTACTAATATTTAAGTAGAAGTTAAGTAGAAGTTTGCAATATGCTGATTTATCATGTGCAAGACGTATAATGCATTTCACCTCTTTCTGAGGTAAAATTCCTTTCTATCTACGTCTGTGATGCCTTCTATCTTCACTTGCATAACGAGTTGTAAGAGATCATATTTCTCATTGCGAAGATAATCGCAGAGGTATGCAGTTTTATTTTGTTTGATAATTATTATCGGTTGTTTAGATATGTATTTTCGCAGCGTCTACCATGTTTGTTGACCTGAATTTTATAGCCTCATTGTATTGGTCCAATCGTGATATTGATTTAATGCATCGCGTGCTGGATAACCGTTCACTTATCCGCTATTGTCAATTGTTTCAAATGAAATAATATATAATTATGATTATTTATATCAAATGAAATAATATTATACAGGGTTATTTGTAAAACATTAATAACCTGGCAGAACTATATTCCTGCCTTGATTATGAGTCGAAAATGTTCAAGCTATTATGACCTAACATCAATAGTTAAGGAGATATGCGACATCAAAGTTTGTATTTTTTTTCAATATTTCTAACTTATTTTTTGTAAAACGTTGGACTATCATTACAGTAACACATATCGATTACGAAAAATTTATTTGTTTCAATATAAGTTAAATAAAATGATAAAAACCCTGAAAAAATTTCAATTGGAATGTTTTCCAATTGGAATTCGAAGGTTTTTATTTTTTTATTTGACTTGTATTAAAGGGAATGAATTTTTCATTTATAATATAAGTTACTGTAATGATAGTCCAACGTTTTACAAAAAATAAGTCAGAAATATTGGAAAAAAAATGCAAACTTTGATGTCGCATATCTCCTTAACTATTGATATTAGGTCATAATAGCTTGAACATTTTCGACTCATAATCAAGGCAGGAATATAGTCCTGCGAGGTTATTAATGTTTTACAAATAACCCTGTATATAATTGTGATTATTAATAGATTTAAGAATGTAAAGTGTAAAATACTAGTTAATATACAAGTTGCAATACTAACTAACTTAAGAAATAAATAGAAAAAAATATTAATATTTTTAATATTAATTTGGTAAACCCAGGAGTTTTATTATACCTACATCGCAACAGCCACAAGGCACCGAATACAAATTCGCAAGAAAGTTATTTTCGCGAGATGATGTTGTTTCAATATACTTTATTTCACAACCGCTCGTGCAAATTTCGATTAAAATGTCGTAAAACCGCGGACACGCCTCGTAAAAACACATTTTAAACGAAAACGCAAAGCCAATCCCGTGCGCGACATTATCGACGTGTCGTACCTGGCCCTCGTAAAGTCCGCCATCCGTCAATCTTAACGGGCGGGAGCGGAACAAGATGGCGACACTCATTTGTCAAATGACTCTTCGATGGCGGCCGGGATTAACATTTCAGGGTTTACGATCCGCCGCGATTGTGTCCGGCGACATTCTTTCGGCATTGGCCGGCGCTGACGGGGTTAAGCCCGCTTTACACGGACCGAGTGCCCCCTATTATTAATTAACGCGGATTGTTGAAGCTTACTTGTGACGTCTCGTAATTTCTATGGCGGACAATAAAACAGCGATGTTTGATCAACTTTTCATTTGTCGTTGTTCTTTAAGTAAATGGTGCTCTAAATGCAATTATGGCCAATAAGAATCTGTCAAAGGAAGCAAGACTAGCGGTACACAATGGCGTTTTAGTGCCAACCCTGACATATGGAAGTGAAGCCTGGAATTGGCAAAAGAGGAATGAAAGTAGACTGAATGCGGTAGGTATGCGGTCACTAAGACGCTTGTGTGGTCGATAGAGTGAGGAATGAACAAATTAGACAAGAATGCAATGCTAGCTGTAGTGTGGTAGATAGAATAAAGAAAGGAGTGCTGAGATGGTTTTGTCATGCGGAACGTATGAACGAGGAAAGGATGGTTAAGAAAATATATGAGGCGAGTGTTGAAGGCAACAGGAATAGAGGGCGTCCGCGAAAGACCTGGCACGATCAGATACAACAAGTGTTTGAGGATGGCCCCGTTAAAGGCAGCAACAACCGTAGAACTTGTATGAGAAGATGTATGAATGTGGCCGAAGCAAAAGTGGTGTGCCAGGATAGAGAGTGTGGCGTTAAATCCTCTCTGCCTACCCCTGCGGGGAAACGGCGTGATGGTTAGTTAGTTAGTTAGTTAGCTTTATTAATCACTGAAAAACATGGCAATTAAAAATGGCGTAATACTTGTCAACATATTTTATATAAACGTTTCAAATATTTTATAGTCCTGAGACTTTCACCTGTCATTTACATACCTTGTAATTGCCTGCACAAAGTACAATACTATGCAGCTGTGAAAGTTTGGCGAGTTGATAATTCACAACGGTGGATGAAAAATATCACGAGGCAGTAGTAGTGACGGAAGAAAAGAATTTCCACCCTACATGGATGAATTCTGAATGTGTGTGAATGAAATGCATACGGCAAGGCTAATGAAATAAAGCTTGTAAACACAGTATATTAGTCATACTCACTTTTTGATGTTTCGGTTTATTTTAACAATTTTTACTGGTTGGTTTGTGAATAGGAATATTACTTGTAGAGATTACAACGATCGTCAGAATTGTCATCGCTGTAGCTTACGGAAAGCAGCTCGGACGCGTTGCCCGTATCTTCCATCTGATTGGCCAAAATGGTTGAGTGATCATTAAAAATTCACACACATAACACCCCTTTTGCGTGAACTTCATTCATATTGTATTGATTCTATTCTACAATAGAAGCAACATCGAGTACAAAGCGCATCACAAGGAGCCAGACAAACGCCATTAAGGCCAACAACGGCTGGGAATACCCAATATTTAATACGAAATTCCCGAAAACCATTAAGGCCAATAATGACCAAAATACCCAATTTAGATTTTGACTTACCAGACCTCACTTGGTAATAAGCTTCCGATACGAACGGACGTGCTCGCACTGCCCCTCGTGACGGAAATTTATTAACAAGTCACCCTGAAGATGCCTGTTGTGATTCAGGCAAAACGTCGGTTGACGAATGGTCCTTCTGAGGACCAGGTTTTGACGCGGGTTACCCCCAAAGAAATTAATACTAATATTTCTAACACCCGTGAAAACCTTTATTATAACATATATAATATATAGATATATATATATATATATATATATATATATATATAATAACATAAAACCTGTTCAAAGGTGTATTGCGACCCCAGCTTCCGGAAAACGCCTTCAGACACATGAAATATATCAAAACGATATTGTTCAGCATAGCTCTTCCAACAGGCATAACCATTATATATATATATATATATATGTTAGTTCTAACTACTTTGGGGGTAACCCGCGTCAAATTCTGGTCGTCAGGACCAGTCGTCTGCCGACGTTTCGAACAGATCACACTGTTCATCTTCAGGGCGCCTTGTCGATGAGCTGCTTCTCCAAAAAGCGTACATATATATATATATATATATTTATTTATATAATATATATTGATTATTATCATAGGTCAGATGAGACGTAAACTCACTTGAAAATTGCCAGTTCTATCAGTTTACATCAACTGCGGCAGCTATTTATGTTACTTTTGCGTTTCAATTAACGTGAAAAATTGAAAAATAAACCTAAAATGCTTCATCGCCTGTTAGCTGCATGCTTTATTTCACGAGTAAGTACGGCGTTCACACATCAATAACTTCGCCTGTAAAGCTACGTCAGAAAATTTCGCTGTTAACGACGTCCGTGGTTCGTGTACAGCGGGCTTAACGAGGACAGCGGGTCGGTGTTGACAGCCACATAAATTAATTAGCCGCCGTGGATTTTCGCGCTTTTTTTTCGCGGTAAAACGCGGTCGGACGCCGCTTTCGCGCGCTCTTCCTTACCTGCCGGGCCCCGCTGGCCGTGTTGATATAATTATGTGGCCCGGCCATGTCTAGACATAACAAATGCATTAACAATTGTATAAGCGGACGGATACGAACGCACTGCGTGTATTTTCATTTTCATTCAGCACGCCGATTTTAGCTCGGACGTGTTGAACCAATACTTTTGAACGCGCTGCGTTCCGTTGAATAGGTCTTCTCATATAAGATTGCAATTGAGTTAGTGTGGGTACGAAGTGTAATACGTGCATTGTTTCGTTGTATAGGTCTTCTCATATAAGATTGCAATTGAGTTAGTGTGGGTACGAAGTGTAATACGCGCATTGTTTCGTTGTATAGGTCTTCTCATATAAGATTGCAATTGAGTTAGTGTGGACATGAAGTGTAAAACGCGCATTGTTTCGTTGTTACTCCCTTTATATACTCGTGGCGTCTGCTTGCTTGCTTGCCGGCTTTCCGTCGAAAAAACTTTGGATCGATTTTTGACCCTTTTCCCGTGATCCAATCGAGCTGAAACTTTGCAAGCAGACTTGTGGCGACGATTAAGAAGATCTATCAAATTTTAGTTAAAAAATTATAATAATTATAGTATAATTTTGGATTTTTCAAATTTTTAATAGTGTTTTCAAATTGGAATCGTTACAAAAGTTACTAGCAACGGCGGCCCGATAACGTCGCGGAATATTTTCTAAATTTGAATTACTCCGTCGGTATACATAATAGGTACTTTACTACACAAAGCATTAAGTGTCTTATCAAAGCTTAAAACATCTGACATTTTAGAAATATATTAAATTACTGTAAGTTTAGTGTTATGTTATATGTTTCAATTCGTCTTTAATTGTTATTATATTTTACAAAGAAAGGGAGTATAATAAAAACTTGGTTTTTATGGGTTACTTTTTTTAAGTTTACGGATACGCCCCTCTTGAATCCGTAAACTTAACACAACGAAACAATGTGCGTATTATGCGCTGTACTAACACTAACTCAAATGCAAGCTCATATGAAAACATCTATCGGTAATTGGAAGTACATATTTCAACACTCGTATTTTGTTAAATATTCAAGGTTTATATTACAGATGGCCTCCTAGAGTTCTGAAATGGAGACCTTGGGAAAATAAAAGAGGCATCGGAAGACCTCAAAAGAGATGGGCCGATGATATTGTCGCTGTGGGGGGAAAGAAATTACTACAATTAGCCAACAACAGGGAAGAATGGAAAAATAAGGAAGAGGCCTGTATCCAGCAGTGGAAAGACGAAGGCTGATGAAGAAGAAGAAGAAGATATTACATATTAAGATGTGGAAAAAATTGTACGATGTATTAAAATTCGACACTTGACATTGCTGGAGTCGTATGCCAACGTCACCAGGAGAGTACCCTACTGCCGCAGAGATCGAAGACGTACTGATTACTTCTTGCGCGGTCGCAGATTGTATGCACTGCGTGAAGGCTTATTACTTCCTTCTACGCTAGGGGTCGTTAGTATGCTACTGATGCAATATGAACTGACTATGTCTTTGGGCTTTTTTGCGTAGTATTTTACAGGTTATATTAGTTGATAAATTGTAACTGTCGTCTCTATTGATATTTGTATATTTCAATTAATTGTCTTATCAATCTGTAGACAGAAATATTGTTTTATAAAATGTGATACAGTGAAAAAAATTTGCTTCGGAAGCGTGTTCGCAAATTGCCAATTTATGAGGATTTTTATTTTTTATTGCTCCACTGTATTTTTTTAGATGACTAGTAATATTGCGTTTTGTGTAAAAACCTTTTGGTATGTGTACATAAGTTTCCTGTATACAGTGTGCCCTGAACTGGCAACCTCTCTTCGTTGCGCTATTCACACTAGTATGATTTCACATTTAAAGTATATATTACGAACTTAAAAGTACTGATACACATCCTTATTAGTGGCAGTGAGCATGCGCTGTATAGACCTTTTTAGCCCTCGCTTATTAGTGGCATGTGTGTACGCACATTGCTGGTAATGAGCACGCTCATTAGTGGCATGCTTAAAAATCAACCGCCGGTTGATTTATGCATGCTTATGTCATTCGCGGCTAGTATCGATTATCAATGCAATCTTTTCAGTCCGTGACAGGTTGGGGAAATGACATTACTTTTCGTGACTTATTATAAGAATCACGAATGTCTGTGGAATACTCGGTCAGCGCTATGTAAAAATAATATAACTAGAAGTAATTTTTATGAAACTTTATTAAAAGACATGAATGATTCAAATCTTACAATAAAAATTATAAAAAATAAAATATTTTGATTTTTTGGTTCATTTGAATTTTCTTTTTCAGTTTGCAGTTTCTCTATTATATGACAAGAGCATGCCAGTAATAAGCATGTGTGTTTGATTAAAACCAGGAACTGTTTTTATTTATTGGTTCACTTGAATTTTCTATTTCAGTTTGCAAAGTGTCAATTTTGAACTAGAGTTTCTCTCTGTTTTACGACAAGAGCATGCCAGTAATAAGCATGTGTGTTGAATTGTTAGTTTTGAGCATACTTATTTATGAGCATGCTTAAAATAAGCATACTAATAATGAGCAAGTGTGTACAGTTGTTAGGGCATGCTAGTTTTGAGCTTGCTAATGAGCATGTCAGTAATAAGCATGTGTGTCTGCACTTTAAGGGACTTTAAGATTTTTATTTTATACAATATTTCTGAATTATCTTTTGTAAAACTGAACACATATCAAATATTGAAAATTTCACTCACTTTATTACAAGTCAAATAAAATTATCAACACGTTGCAAAGATTTATTAAGAAATGGTTGTTCGAACATTTTCGACTCATAATACAAGCAGGAATCTGTTTGCAAAGTATCGTGGACTAACTTTTTACATTCTGTATCTTTAAATCAAACCATACTTAACGGTCAGCTTATTTATCATGTAAAAAATACAAAGATATGTACTAATAGATACAAAAAATAGTATACAACTTAAACTTAGAAATAATTTAAACAAGATATGGCATGTACGACATTGAATGGCATAAAAAATTCTGCGTGTGGTCTAAAGAGAAGTGTTTTGATATATGAGAAAACATTATTGATTCTAAAGAGGATAATAGGCTTTAGAAATAAAAAATCTAATATAATATACATTTTATTCATCATTTTTTGTGTCAATGATCAGATGTAAATGTTTTTTAAAAGCATCAACATCTAATACAAATAGGTTAGCTGAAGTAAATCGCGTCCACAAAACTAATTTCGGTGATCGTGCTTTCGCGGTGGCTGGACCAAAGTTATGGAACAAACTACCTAACAAACTGAGACAAACTGACAACTTACCACTGTTCAAAAAACAACTTAAGACGCATTTATTTAGACAATCCTATAAAAACCTATAGAATCTGACCACAACAACGCTAGCTAATGTTTTCCACTCATATTGTGCACTCCGCGAAAACACATAATTCTTTCAGGGACTCACAAACTATTATAGTACTCAATTTTAATTCCACTTCTTGTATGCCACCTAGTGAATAAGTAATAGTAAATAAGTTTTTTCTTTTCTAGCAGTAAGATGTCTTGTAAGATAATAATTTCTCTGTGTAAAGCGCCCTTGAGTTGAGTATTTCGCGAAAACGGCGCTATACAAATTATTCAATTATTATTATTATGTTAAGTCGTACCTTTCCGGTAGGCGTCGTCCCTCTGGACCACCGAAAAGATGGAGGGATAGATGGACCTCGTCATTACAGGAGGCGTAGTTTCCTGTAGCACAGATCAATCTACCAAACAAAACAGATCTACTAAAATAATAAGAAGAATATCAAGGATCCTATGACTATCAATGACATTCACAGTCCACATCTCGGGGGTTACATGAAAGTTTTACATAAAATCAAACATGGTTTGTGGTGTATATTATAGATATCTCACAGAGACGAAACTGTATTAATTATGGGAAAGTAGGTATAGAAGTCATTTGGGTGGTCACAGGACTTATGACCTGTCTTTTTATGGTTGGCTTAAGTGATCACTTTACACAATTGTAACATTCGCCATTTCCACCCATGATAGAATATACCATGCTTATTCATTTTTTGGAAGTTGTATATATGTTCAAATTGCGTGGAAAGCTTTCATATATGAGTTGTAAGCGCTTTTTCCATGCGGCCTGTACAAAGCCATTTTCATTCCCCTAAATCCCCACAGATGTCGCTAATGAGAAAATCTACATTGATTTTTTACGGAATTTTGAGAGCAATATACTTTATTGTGTGTAATGAAATTCATCCGAATACTTGCATTACACTAGGATACGCCAGGAAATATTATTTCCAATTTTTGTTAAATTCCTTTTTACCAGTATTTACAACTCATCACTTAAGCCAACCATAAAAAGACAGGTCATAAGTCCTGTGTACACCCAAATGACTTCTATACCTACTTTCCCATAATTAATACAGTTTCGTCTCTGTGAGATATCTATAATATACACTAATTGATTAATAATGTCTCTGTGACATAAATCCAGCACTGTTTTGAAAGATTTGAACAAATTCAAAATATTCTGAATGGTTTGTGGTAGCAGACGGAAAAAATCGTTTATCTCTTTAGACTTCGTACAAAGATTAGCCTGTCCTAGGGCAATGTGATTAATAACATATGTGAAAAAATAAGAGTATAATTTTTATTTTTAAATGCTGGAGATGATGAAGACTCAGCTGGGCACAGACCAATGTCCTCAGTAATTAGGAAAGCGGCTGGAGAGGAAGTCAAATTGTACATAAATCTCATTTTATCCGACATTTTTTGCCTGTTCGTAATTTCATTGTATTATTTTTATAACAAATCGATTTTACTCCAGTGAAAATTGTTATAGGCTTAAAATAAAATAACAAACTCTAAATTCGTATACTGTTACTCTTGTAATATTCTCAATGGTATTCCGTTTCTGTTATCTTTACGTCCTACATTTTATGATATTTATTTTTCGTGTATTTTGTTCCAGGTGAGTTCAGAAGATTCTAAGAAACATCCCCTTCGTCCCACCCCACGCACACAAACAAACACAGGCTTTCTGCATCAGTGAGTGAATCTTTTCTTGTTACATTTGGCTTTATAAAACATCAGAATTATATCCTAAATTTGACTGAGCAGATCTAATGCTTAAGTATTCTGATTTTGAAAAAGTTTTGTCAGAATAAAAACTCTGTAAGTAGTCGCCTATTAGCTTTTTACTCCCTTTATATTAACTCGTGGCGTCTGCAAAAACTTCGGATCGATTTTTGACCCTTTTCCCGTCATCCAATCCAGCTGAAACTTGGCAAGTAGACTTGTGGCGATGATCAAGAAGATCTGTCAAATTTTTGTTAAAAAAATTAATAATTATAGTATAATTTCGGATTTTTAGAAATTTTATTGGTTTTTTCAAATTGGAATCATTAGAAAAGTTTGATTACGGCGGATATCGTCGCGGAATATTTTCTAAATTTGAATTACTCCGTCGGTATGCATAATAGGTACTTCACTACGAATGTCGAAAATCTAAATTGACTGACAAATGTTTTTAGAATTTAATCTTCAAAGCATGAAGTGTCTTATCAAAGCTCAAAACATCTGACATTTTAGAAATATATTAAATTACTGTAAGTTTAGTGTTATGTTATATGTTTTAATTCGTCTTTAATTGTTGTTATATTTTACAAAGAAAGGGAGTATAATAAAAACTTGGTTTTTATGGGTTACTTTTTTCTTTTTCGTGTGTCTTAATTTATTTTTGATTTATTAAAACTTCTTCATGAGTATTTTGCTAAGATACTTACATTATCAAAATTACTTATTTTTCCTAAACATATAATAAAAAATTCAAGATAGATTTGTTGTTATTCATATCCAGAGTACGCGTTACGATTGCGACGTGCTTATTGGACGAGTGGTTAAGATGCTTGCCTAGTGATCCAGCGGTCGGGAATTTGACCATTACTCGGGAGATCAGAATCTTAGTCCTGTTTTTATAGCAAAAGATAACAAAAGCAAAAAATAACTTAGTTTATAAATAGTGAGAACGTTATCTTCAAGTAGTGCCATATTCTATACCTAGTCGGTGACCTTGACTATTCACGGCTGCATGAAACAACTCAGTCTAATTACGTAGGTACCTGTCCCTCAAATTACGCAGCCATGAAACGTGGCTTCTTTTTCAACTAATTGGATGATGATTGTGTTAAGACTTTACTTTACTTTTGTCTTCTCGTAATATGTCGGAGATACTCAAGCTTTCTATTTTGGTGGTCCATAAAACTTCTCAGCCTTTTTCCATGCATTTCCATTCAACATTCGTAACATTATATATCCAAGAAACTTTCAGTATGCTTTTATGGAGCCACATCTCAAAGGCCTCGACAAAAAATTAATTATATTATCATTTCTTATTTTTATTTCATTGTTTATGCCTTTACCCCATGTGTGTACTATTGCAATAGAACAAACTTGTTGGTTTCCTGGAGTGGGGATTAAAATCCTGACTGCCGAATACCTTGCTGAGAGTGTTAACCACTGGTCTAATAAAAAAATCAATTAATTACTTAAACGAAGTATTGTTCATGATCGCTAAAGCTTATAGCACAGTTAATGTATATTATAGATGTCTCACAGAGACGAAACTGTGTATTTTTTTAGTAAAGGAGAGTAGGTATAGAAGTCTTTATGGGTGTACATAGGACTTACGACCTATCATGCTGTTGGCTTAAGTGATCACTTTTCACATATGTAACGTTCGCCATTTCCATCCATGATAGAATACCATGTTTTTTAATTTTTGGAAGTCAATTATACGGCACGTTTCACATGTGAGTTGCAAGGATCCTCACCGCGGCCGGCCACAAAGCTTTTTCCTTCCCCTTGAATGACCACAGATGTCGCTAAATGAGACATCTATATTTGATTTTGGAGTTTTTTTAGCTATATACTTTATCTTGTCTAATGGAATTCATCCGAATTTCTATGATTACACTAGTATACGCCAGAAATATTATTTCAATTTATTAAACTCCTCATTCTCATCTCTTAAAGTAATCACTTAAGCCAACCGTACGATAGGTCGTAAGTCCTATGTACACCAATAAAGACTTCTATACCTACTCTCCCTTAATAAAAAAATATACAGATTCGTCTCTGTGAGACATCTTTAATATACATTAATTGATTATTGATGTCCCTGAGACAACAATCCAGTTCTGTTCTGAAAAATTTGGACATACTCAAAATATTCTTATAGCACAGGCTATATTTAAAAATACATTTTAAGGATATTTAAAAAAGAAATTGTATTGAATTCGTAATATCTACTGTTGTACTACTTCTTATTTTGCGAGAATTTAACTAACTAACTAACCATCACGCCGTTTCCCCGCAGGGGTAGGCAGAGAGGATTGAACGCCACACTCTTCTATCCTGGCACACCACTTTTGCTTCGGCCACATTCATACATCTTCTCATACAAGTTCTACGGTTGTTGCGGCTTTTAACGGGGCCATCATCAAACACTTGTTGTATCTGATCGTGCCAGGTCTTTCGCGGACGCCCTCTATTTCTGTTGCCTTCAACACTCGTTTCATATATTTTCTTAACCACCCTTTCCTCGTTCATACGTTTCACATGACCAAACCATCTCAGCACTCCTTTCTTAGTAGAATTTATCATTTTTTAAATATATTTATCAGTACATACGTACAAAAAGTCAGTGTCATGCCAACTGGACTGCGAAGTTTTCTTTAATCCTTATCTTTCTCCTTCCCGTCTCGCCTGAATTAAAGAAAAAGTACATTTGCATATCGAAAATATGCAGACATAACAGTGAGTTCATGTTCCTAATGACATTATAATATTCTCCATATGTTTTGAATTAAAAAAAAATATACAATAGTGGTCCTAGAACCAATCCCTGAGGCTCCCCGATGTTACATGCAAATTTCGACGTAGCTGAATTTCTATATTGATCTATTACGAAGATATGATCCTAATCTGGTAAAGTCATTAATTTTAAATTTCGCCCGCAGCATCAAACATTAAGTCCTGTTGTAGTAAGTAGCACCAGCGCTTTAGAATAATTTGAAAATATTTAGCATTAATAATAATATTATTATTTTAATTTCGGGACGTAATAAATATTAAAATTATGTATGCGGTATATTTTACGCTCACAGTTTTACGTCTAAAATAATATATTCTAAGATTACAGAAACAATAATTTACATTGATAATCGTCGACATAAATTTATAGCATTTATATTTAAATTAAATTTATTTTTAAGAATAACATATGTTTTTGTTTTGTGTGCGTCACTTTGTCGTGCCCGTTTTCCTGTTCTGACGGTCCGTCAAAAAATAAATTATGTTAATTATCACCTCGGGACAGCCAACCTGACAGACGAAAAAACATATTTGTTGCCTTTAATATTCTTTCGATGTATATATTAAGTTGTTTCGAAAATAACGACCAATTTTAACCTTCAAATTCAATTAAACATAATATTGTAGAAAATAAACTACTGAATTAATCAAAGTAAGCTCTTTTTACACATTTTTGCCAACAAATTACAAGCTTATTAATGCCTTTAGAATAAAATTATTTTTACATGGTTTTATTTAATTATCTTTGTCTGTTTATTTGCTGTATAGTTAGCTCTGAAACTTTCAACATTTACATGAGGTAGATGAGTGTACATTATTAAATCATTTTCGACACGTTTGGGTCATTATTTCAACTAAAATTAATAATTTACCATTCCATTATAATTGAACATCAAATGCTTACCTAGTTTCTAGATTCATTAATTTAGTATGAAAAAATTAGAGATGCATCGATACGCACTTTTGTCGATACGATACCGATATTTTAAAAAAGTAATCCATAAACACCAAGTTTTTATTATACTCCCTTTCTTTGTAAAATATAACAACAATTAAAGACGAATTAAAACATAACTTAACACTAGACTTACAGTAATTTAATATATTTCTTTAGATTTTCGAAATTCGTAGTGAAGTACCTATTATGTATTCCGATGGAGTAATTCAAATTTAGAAAATATTCCGCGACGTTATCGGGCCGCTGTTGCTAATAATCAAACTTTTGTAACGATTCCAATTTGAAAAAACCATTAAAATTTCTAAAAATACGAAATTATACTATAATTATTAATTTTTTTAACGAAAATTTGATAGATCTTCTTGGTCGTCGCCACAAGTCTACTTGCCAAGTTTCAGCTCGATTGGATCACGGGAAAAGGGTCAAAAATCGATCCAAAGTTTTTTTGACGGCAAGCCGGCAAGCAAGCAAGCAGACGCCACGAGTTAATATAAAGGGAGTAAAAAGTATCGACGATATCGATACTGACAGTGAAGATTTCAAAAGGTGTAAAAATTGGTGGGCTTAGATTAGAAACAGACGAAATGACTAGTATCTATTAAGAACGTTTACCTTACAATGAAATTTAAAAAATTGTAATTTAACAGAAAATTACTTTCAGATTATTATATGAGTAGCTTGATGGAGTAGTGATCATGACGCTCGCCTAGTGATCTGGTGGTCGGTGGTTCGAGCCCCATTCCATGACACCAGCAATTTAGTCTTATAATTAGTCTTTTGTATGGTTACAATATGAATTGGGAAAATGTGAGACAGGAGGTGGGTCCCGAAAATTTTTTTTTTGGTGGTCCTGTCAACTTTGGGAACCACTGAGTTAGGCAGTTAATTTGTAAGTCCATGTGATTAGTCTCCTATAATACATCTAACTCGCGCGTAGAGAAACTCCTAACGTCGTAGAAAGCTGTTTATTACGATTTACAACAATTCCTGGCTCCTCTGTACCAGTTCTTGGACATTGTGTAATTCTTCAGGCGTCGGATTATCATCTATTAGCGAGGCTGTCATCTCGGAGACGGGCGAGGTATACGACGATGTCTTCAGCGGGCGTGCGTTTAGCCGCCATAAATATCACCCCGCGACAGGACATGCCGGTTGAGGGCCTGCCAAGTTTTTCGCATTTCGAAAATAACACGTGTTACAATTTATTTTGAATTAAATACCCGACTCTCGTTCAGCAAAAAAAATGATATGCAAAAGTGTATATTTTTTAAGTGCATAAATATCTCGGAGAGCTCACAGAGCAAACATTTTACAAGAAATAAATGGGAAGAACGTCTATCTTCCACGAAATTCTTCGGACGAGTCACAAGACTGTCAAATAAAGTCAAGAACCTCGCAGCAGAATACCTAAAAGACCGCAAATATTAAACTAAAGTAAATGATAAATACTCAAAATCCATGTAAAATAATCTAGGGGTACCTCAAGGATCTGTATTAGGACCTATAATGTTTGTTATATGTATAAATGATAGGTGCAAAATTTAAAGTCAGGCTGATGTGTGACAGATAGACGTATGTGTGGCATATCCATCTAGAAAAGAATGAAGATATTAGGAATGAATGTTAAGCTGATCTAAGCATAATTAATAGAATTAAAAAAGGGTCGTTCAGATGGTTTGGACATGTTGAGCAAATGTAACAGAATGTAGTAGATGACTGCGGATAGTATTGGCAGTGGTTTCATAATTATAAGTGAGCACAGTTCTGCCTAGAGTTCTGCATAGAGCAAGAGAAAAAAGATCTTGGCTCGCGGCCCCCAAACAAACACGTCATACTCCTTGCATAGTGACTGCACATATTGTATCCATAAATATCAAACTTACGTTTTGACAAGTTTTTTGTTCGCATGTTGGAATACGTTTGACGTTTTTGCTATCGGTTTGAAATTCCTCAATAGTGCCTGGGGCCAGGCGGGAAGCTACCTGTAAAGTATTGTGGACTAACTCTTTTTTATCCTATTTAACTAATATAATAGATTTGTTGTTTCAGAGGTGAGTTTGTAGAACTCCATAATCACACGTATAGAAATATAAATATATACTTTTAATATAAATAAAAGTTGTTGAATGTAAAATATTTAGATTTATAATGTCCTCATAAGGCGAAACGCGTCTCAGAAAATTGGATAAGTAGAACTTCCATGTGTATGATTATGGAGTTCTATAAACTTACCTCTGAAACAATAAGAAAGAATATATATTATTATATACTATTATCCTTTATACTATCAAAATAAATAAAATAAAATAAATCTTAGCCTGTCACAGTAAGCCTATGATTTCCACTACTATATATATATATATATATATATAAATTCTTATTTGTATGCGGGGCTCGTACAATACACGAACACAGACGTCCAATGTCAAATTATCACACAGCTTCTTTATGAGCGTAATAAGTTGTTGAAGTTCGCGCCTGAAATACCCCGGGCTGCTGTTACTGATCTCCCAGACTTGGCGAAAGCTTCATTTATGATTCTCGGAATCTGCACCGACTGTTTGTACTCTGCATTTCCTCGCAGACCACTCCTCCAGGGCTGCCTTCCTGCAGCGGGAGACTTTTATTAAATCATTATTTTACGACAAAACAAAATTCAAACAGATCAGCCCATACACATCGACGGGCAGAAACCAACTGAAGTGAAAGAGTTTAAGTACCTAGGCTCAGTACTCACAGCCGATGCAAACATTGACGCTGACGTAACCCACAGAACCCGTGTAGCATGGCAGAAATGGAGATCGCTTACTGGAGTTTTGTGTGATGGTCGTGTACCTGTGAGGACTAAAGGTTTTGTTTACAAAACTGCAGTAAGACCTGCAATGATCTGCAGCTCAGAATGCTGGACTGTAAAGAAGGTTCACGAGCAAAAACTCCATACCAGTGAAATGGAGATGCTCAGATGGTCTGGGGGTGTAACGAGACGTGACAGAGTGAGAAATGAGCATATCAGGGGTAGTTTTAGAGTGGCCCCTGTTACTGAAAAGGTGAAGGAATCGCGACTGAGGTGGTATGGTCATGTAACGAGGCACGAAGATCATGCAGTGCATTCCGCACTCAAAATACAAGAAATAAAAAGAGGTAGAGGTCGACCCAGCGCCACATGGTGGAGTAGTGTGGAAAAGGACCTGAAGAATGCCCAGTTGGACGAAGCGATGGCCCAGAACAGGGAATCGTGGAAAAAAGAATAAGGAGAGCCGACCCCACATGAAATGGGAAGTGGGATAAGAGAAAGGGAAAAAGATTATTTTACGACAAAACTTTACCGGGCACTGATGCATTTGATATGTGGATTTATCACTCTTGGCTCTACAACCCCTGGTGGGTCTTGGCCTCCTCAAGAGTCTTCCTCCGCTCATCTCGGTTCAGTGCCAGCTCTCTCCAGTTCAGAAGCTCCAAGGCAGAAAAAAGACGTTGTCATTCATTCTTTTTTCTATCATAAATAGATTTTCCACACATATGACTATCTGTCACACATCAGCCTGACTTTACATTTTTTCAACATTTTGCATCTATCATTTATACATATAATAAACAATATAGGTCCTAATACAGATCCTTGAGGTACGCCTAGATTATTTTACATGGATTTTAGTATTTATCATTTACTTTAGTTTATTGTTTGCGGTCTTTTAGGTATTCTGCTGTGAGGTTCTTGACTTTGTTCGACAGTGTTTCTTTTATCATTCATAATATCTCCATTCTTTACTCTCTCATACATACGTCTAAGGGATCTCATCTCCACTGCGTTCAATCTACTTTCGTTCCTCTTCTGCCAGCTCCAGGCTTTCGATGTTGTAATTATTCCCAGATTAATTTCCCTCCCTCTGTTGAAGTTATCGCAAGATTCAGCTCTGTGACTTTGTTGGAGTTGTTGCAAGATTCATATCCTACCGTGATTGAAATGATTGCTCTATCCCACTGATGGTGCGTTTCAGCACCCTGCGCCGCCGGTGACAGAGTCGGCCGGAGTTATTTTGGCCGCACTAATTACGTGGATTACTTGCGCCCGGCAGCCGAGGCGTGAAGTTCGCATTCTCGGGGCATCATGCCGCCGCTAGAATTGGCAGCCGCGACGGTTACACTCTGATTTATGCCCCCTCCGTCCTCTCCATTCGGAATTACAGCCGTATTCGTCATCGGCTCTTCCGTGCGTTTTTATCTCTAGTGAATCATTATCGATCAGGTAACAAATATTTTTTTCTTAACTAACTAAGTTAAGTAAGTTGGAATAATCCAAGACTATGGTCCCGTTGTTCATACAATGAAAATAAGTATTTCACTATATAATTTAACGTCCTGTTAATTTAACCTAACTAAAATAATCGTAATCTAAATTAAACAAACCAAACCTAATAACCTAACCTAACCAAACCTAATAACCTAACCTAGCCAAACCTAATAACCTAACCAAACCAAACCTAATAACCTAACCTAACCTCATATATTGCCTATGAAATGTCAAAATATGCAGTGCATTTTTCGAAACTTTAAAGTGTAATATCTTATTTAATACTTACTATTTAAACGTAAATTATCTTTCATTTTGTTATTAGCACATTCAATAATATAGTGAAATACTCATTTTCGTTGTATATGCAATGGGACCATTGTCTTGGATTTAGCCAGTAAGTTAACAATACTCCAAAATAAAGCATTAAGAATAATACTAAAAAGAAATCGATACACAAGAATCAAATTGATGTTAGAAAGTCTACAAAAAATGACATTAAGACAAATAATTAAATTTAACGTACTTCTATTTATATACAAAATTGTTAATGGATACAACAATACATTTGAATTAGTAAGAAAAATAAGAGAAAACCAATGAACATGACCATTGTACAAGGAGAAAGATGCAATAAGATTGCCATTCAGAAAGAAAAAAAGATCGCAAACTTCTGTGATGTACAGTGGGATGAAGTTGTATGTGAGTCTGCCAGATGATATTAGAGATGAAAAAATATGAAAATTTTTAAGAAAAAACTAAGAGAGTTTGTGATACGTACTTTTGATTAGAAATATATTTGATATTTTACATATTTATAAATGATATTTTACAATGTATGTATAAGGAAATATAAATTTAATTATGTTACCTATTTTAAGAATAAATAATAAATAAATAAAATTTAAAAAAAACTAACCATCACGCCGTTTCCCCGCAGGGTTAGGAAGGGAGGATTGAACTCTTCTATTCTGGCACACCACTTTTGCTTCGGCCACATTCATACATGTTCTCATACAAGTTTTACGGTTGTTGCGGCTCTTAACGGGGCCATCCTCAAACGCTCGTTGTATATGATCGTGCCAGGTCTTTCGCGGACGCCCTCTATTCTTGTTGCTTTCAACACTCGCCTCATACGTTTTCTTAACCATCCTTTCCTCGTCCATACGTTCCACATGACATATACAGTTTCAGTTGGTGTCCGGTATTTCAGGTCATAGACCATTTTTAGTATTTTGTTTTGCTGTCGTTGGAGTCTGTTTAGGTTAGTTTTGTTTCCGGTTCCCCAGAAGGGTATCAAATATCCTATTCTACTCTTAACTACGCCTGCTACATCAGAATTTTTACGGTCTTTGGAGTGATTTCGTGTATTTTGTGGAATAGGCTGGTCAGTTTTGTCAGTGAGTCAATTACCTTGTCTATCTGAAAGGTCCATTTGAGATGTCTGTCTATGTTGAGTCCCAAGTATTTAGTATTTTCTAGTTCAGTTTATTCCCACAGTACTTAAACAAACAAGAAGGAACTTCACACTCTTCGTGGGGCCTCTTCGTAACTCCAGCCGTCGGGCGGGTCTGCTACAACAGTCTTTACAAATTTGGCATTTTTTTCGGCGACAATGTAGCCCATCGCGGGCTCTAACACATCCGTAATTTATTCCCATAGTACTTAAACAAGCAAGAAGGAACTTCACACTCTGTGGGGCCTCTTCGTAACTCTAGCCGTCGGGCGGACCACCGGCCCGCGAGGACGCCATGTTTAATGGCGTCTGTTTTCCCGCCGAGCTCCCCGTGAAATCGAACACCGCGCCTCGCCACAGATTGTTCCCGATAAGCCGTGAATTTATTTGAAGAACTGGTGACGCGTCCTGTCGTGACCGGTGGGCGGCCATCGCTGGGTCTGAAATGCCCGCGCGATTTATTTACATGTGTAAAATCGCCGAACCGACAAAGACAATTTTTTGGCGGCCATTTTGTCAAATGTCAGTCGGACAATAAACAATTTATAAATTAGATTTGTTATTTATTATAATGTTTCGACTTACAGCGAAGAGGTTGTTGCAGTTTTTTTTAATTATGAAATAATAAATTTTAACATTGTTAGAGGCGGTTGTAACATGTTAGTTTATATTAGGTAATATTTTATGGCGTAGATTTTTTACGAAAACGTGTTGTTTGATTGGTGGGAAACATCTGAAAGATAATTTTATATTCAGAATATTTTGAGTTTGGTCAAATCTTTCAGAACATTTCTGGATTTTTGTCACAAAGACATCATTAATCATTTAATTTATATAGGCATTTAGGGGTAATGAAAAAGCTTTGGTGCAGGCCGCGTGAGGATGCTTACAACAAACATGTAAAGCGTGGTTCGTAATTTAAATATACATACAACTTGCAAAAATTAGTAGACATGATATATTCTATCATGGGTGGAAATGGCGAACGTTACATTGTGTAAAGTGATCACGTAAGCCTGCCGTACGATATGTCGTAAGCTCTATGTACACCCAAATAGACTTCTATACCTACTTTCCCATAAAAATACAGTTTCTGTGAGACATCTATAATATACATTAATTGACAATTTTATAGTTTGCATACATGTATTTGATACATTTTATCTACTTAATACAAAAAATACTGCTACTCAACTAAAAATCTAGGGTCGACATTAAAAATATCTACCACAATTTAGGCCTTCTCTTTTCCCCCTCCCCCAAGTCATTTCGTCCCTCAACAGAATATAATTATTTTGAATGACAACATTAAAATTTTTGTATAGATCCTCTTTAGGACCCTGCGTAATCTATCTAACCTTGTAATGAATCCCTGATAACGCCATGTACGGACCTGTATTAGGTTTATATAATTGAATGAATGTTTGTCGGTCTGTTTATCTAAACCAAATTTTGCGTAGTATTTATACTCTCACCCTAGCCACATAAATGGTACTATATTTAGTACCGTATACATCAAATTGTTCAGTTGCATTCTAGGACTCTGAGAAAAATATAGTTTCTCAATCTACCACTACTTCATTATTACTTCACATATATTTTTACAGTACATCTATCATATTTATTTAGTTCAATTAAATATTTCATTTGTACTTACAATTTGTTGTAGACTTAATTACATTACTTTGATTATATTATAATGTAAGCGAACACCCTCCCTACGAGCAGTTTTAGAGAGGTATCACGTAATAGATTGGATAGATATAAACATTAATATGTTTCACCTATTTCAAACGTCACATAGTAATTCTTCTTCTTCTTCATGTGCCCTGTCGGGTCTCCCCGACGTCGGCGATCATCTGGGAGAAAGTTTTCCTGTCCAGGGCAATGCGGAACAGCTCTCCCACGCTTCTTATCCCGGACCACTCTCGGATGTTTCGAAGCCAGGAATGCCGCCTCCTTCCAACCCCTCTGCGACCCTCAATCTTCCCCTTCATGACGAGCTGAAGGATGGAGTATTTTTCGCCTCTCATTATATGACCAAAATATGAAATTTTACGGAGCTTTACTATGTTTAGTAACTGTCTGTTTGTATTTGCTCTACGTAAAACTTCAACATTACTAGTCATGTCAGTCCAAGATATCCTTAACATTTTACGATGTATCCACATTTCGAACGCCTCTAGGCGATTTTGAGTAGTCACCTTCAGCGTCCATGCTTCAACACCGTAAAGTAGAACTGACCATACATAGCATTTGATCAATCTCTGTCTGAGCTTCAAGTTTAAGTCGTCATTACAGAGTAGACTTTTCATCTTATTAAAAGATGCACGGGCTGTCTCTATTCTGCATTTGATCTCCGTATCATGGTCCAGATTGTCAGTAATAATACTGCCCAAATACTTAAACTATTTTACTCTCTCAATGTTGACACCCTTTACTTGAAGGCACACGTTTGGATGATTTTCTCGACAAAAAACTATAAATTTGGTCTTAACACATAGTAATTAACTAAAAATATCTAATAAAAAAATCTCACCCTGCTTGAACTAAATTTTGCATACATTATAAGGGCTTGATTAAATTTACATTTTTAATCCAATTTCCCTCTGCTTAGGGTAGCAAATTTAAGTAATAATTAAAACGTGCTAAACTGAATATTACATCCCTAAATACGTTGTCTATACTTTCCTTGCAAGAAAGTGAAAAATATGCAACGCCCACCATACGATATTTCGCGATAATTGAATAAACGCAGCTCGGAAGAAAATCTCCAAGTTAAAGCCATCAATTCTGCCGACGTTTGTAACAAATATGCAATGACGTGATAAATGGTTACGCTAATTGAATCCAGCATCCCGGGTCCAGCGAAGGTCGAGACTACATCTCAGGTTAACAAATAATAACAAGACGTATTATTAAAATAAATTGCCTTTCAACATTCTCGCTCAAATTCCACTTGTGCTTTCATTTATTTTTAATATATTAGATTGGTAAGAAAATAGTTGCGCCTTTTGTTATATAAATAATCTTTACTTTTTCAATGAATGTGTCATTTCATTGGGCTCATGTGAATATTATTGTTATTAATTGGTATTTTACTTTTCTTAAGACTTAAAGGTCAGGACGGTTTTTTGATACGTTGCACAAAGGTTGGAAATTGAATTCTGTGCGCGCAAAATTCAAAAAACGAAAGTCGTAATAAAAATAAAATATGTGCAGCGAAATAAACTTAGTTCTTTGGGTAATAAAGTCCCACTAATAGTTAATTACCTAGAGTAAACCCCTCGTGTCTAGTCGAGCAGGTAGTGACATGTTGTTGCAAAAAAATAAAGTTGAGTTATTGCCAGTCGGATACAAGTGTTTGTACCAAAGTGGTGTGTTTATATTTTTGAATTTTGTTCTTCGAACTATGGAATCGATAAACTTAGGTAACTTTTTTTTAATATAATCCACATTTTTATTCAATAAATTAATATTCTACAAAGCCACGATTTGTTTTTAACAAAATATCGTAAATTTTTTCTGCATGCCTTAGACTGCCAAATCTGGGATTGACCTGTATTGATTCTAATTGTTGTAAACTATCGTTCTCTAGAACTATACCTTAGCTATATATTTAAAATCAATCGGAGTGTACTTCAGCGCGCCTGTATTCGGAGTTTATTTATTTTCCAGCTCTCGGATTACCAAGGAAAAAACTGTTTGGAGTATGGTTCAAGGAGCGAGACTTTTCTAAAGAAAGTAAAAAAAGCTGTTTTAAGAGCGATTAATACAACAAGGTATAATAAAAAAAACTTTCTTAAATTTTTGTGGACAAATACGTCGAACATGCATCAATTGTGGGCGTCATAAAGACAAGTTTAGAATTAAATATAAAGTGTGGTTAGGTGGAATAATCAAGTTTTCAATACTACATTTATTTTATTTTTTATATCTTTAAATTGGTTTATTATTATTATTTAATGGGTATAGAATACAAATAAACACTAAAATAATTTCGCTCGCTCAGATTGTCTTTTCCGACCACTGTGCGTTGTAGAGATTATTCATGACGGTCATTAAATTAGGTGATATTAGGTCCGCAAGCGAATTAGGCAGTCGCATACAATATTCCGCGGCGGATTCAGTCTGCAAAAAACGCACGTGCGTACGCAGAGCGGACGATTCGTCGAATGTGGCGCTTAGCATTAAATATGAGTCGCGACGTCGCCGATTTTACGTTCCGCGGGCGAATGATCCACTCAGTGTGTTCAATAAGCGCGTATTGTGTGGAAAGAAATGTAGCGGCGTTTCGCGACGTCAAAGACGCGACGGAAGATACGCTTAGTGTGGCGCTGGCCTTGGAATTAGTTTCAGAGTAGCCCAGAAAAGTCTACGACGATTATAAATAGCCGTGAAAATATTCTGAACTATTTTGTTAATTAATAATACAAATCCTTAAACATGTAAACTATATCTGAGACCATTCAATGGAAATTAAATATGGTATGGAGTAAACCAAAACTGCCTTCAACACGTAGAAGTATGGGAACAATGTAAGATTTTATGTTTTCCTGTTTTTTTATATATAGAACTAGCCGTACACCCGTGAAAAATGACGAAACATAATTTAAGTATTATTTATTTAATTAATGTAATATTATAGATGTTTCAGGGAAACGAAACTGTATTTTTATGGGAAAGTAGGTATATAAGTATTTTGGGTATACATAGAGCTTACGACCTATCGTACGGCTGGCTTAAGTGCCATTTCCCTTAACGTTCGCCATTTCCACCGATGGTAGAAATACCATGTCTACTAATTTTTGGTGGGTGGAAATGACGAACGTTACATTGTGTAAAGTGATCACTTAAGCCAGCCGTACGATAGGTCGTACACCCAAAAAATTCTACTCCTACTTTTCCATAAAAATACAGTTTCGTTTCTGTGAGACATCTATAATATACATTAGTTGATTAATGATGTCCCTGTGACAATAATCCAGGACTGTTCTGAAAGATTTGAACAAAACTCAAAATATTATTATTTATTTATTTATACCATATATGTAATAAAATAAAAAGCCTGTCAAACATAGAATGTAGGAGGCATAAATTAATGATTAGCTAAGCTTTTAGAATATGCGGTAAATGGAGAAGCGCTGGTGGCTACTATATCGGTTATCCGCGCGTTCCAGATTCGAGTCTTTCTCCAGTCGTGTAATTTCATTATTTATTTGTGAATTTAAGGAATTTACATGAACAAGCCGAACTTAGCATAATTAATAGAATTAAAAATAGAATGAGGAAAGAATGGTAAGAAAGATATATAATGCAAGGCTCCAGAAAGAGAGGGCGATCGCGGAAGACGTGCTATAACCAGATTAACCAGATACTGGAAGATGATCCCGTTAGAAGCCTCAACAACCGTCGAGCTGGGGGAAGCGAGAATTGTATGTCAACAGAGAAGATTATGGCGCTCTATCCTCTCTGTCTAGACTTACGGGGAAACGGCGTGATGGTAAGTAAGTCTGTCGAGTGAATAAAAGAGACATGAGATAGAGAGAGAGTGAATGGGGTTAAAAAGGCACGCGCCATCGCTGTCCGTCTTATATATAAATACATAAATATTCAGAAGAACCAAGGACTTTTTATCTGGACATAAAGTTTCTTCCTAGACAGAATAATAATAATAATAATATTTGGATAACTTATATAGCGCCGTTTTCGCGAATACTCACCTCAAGGGCGCTTTACACAGAAAAATTATCTTACTAAACAACTTACTGCTAAAAAAGAAAAAAAATATTTACTATTACTTATTCACTAGGTGGCATGCAAGAAATGGAATTAAAATTGAATACTATAATAGTTGGGAGTGCCTGAAAGAATTAGGTGTTTTCGCGGAGTGCACAGTATGAGTGGAAAACATTAGCTAGTGTTGTTGTGGTCAGGTTCTATAGGTTTTTATAGGATTGTCTAAATAAATGCGTCTTACGTTGTTTTTTGAACTTTGGTCAGCTGTCTGTTTGTCTCAGGGAAGAATATCACAATAATCAAATAAAAAGAACAAAAAGTTTTATTTTTTGAATATTTTGAAGATGATAAATTCTGCAAGTAACGAAACGCGATTTCAAAATGTATTTAAATTACGTAAGGCATGCGGAATATCACTTTTGCGGGAAGGATTAATTTTTTCTGCTGTACGAATGAAATAAAACCGCGATATGTCTTGATAACGCAAGTTAATCTGACGGGAGATATTTCACGATTATATCCGTATTATGAGTGCGAACCAACATGGACTGTCTGAATAATTTAGTGGGTACGAAATGTTTAGAGGGCGGAGGGAAGGTTTAGAGCGGTAAATAATCATTAAATATATGCCTGTGCGGCGGGGAAGTGTTTATACTTGTTTATTTATTCGGTCTGATCTGATGTTTGGCACCGGTAGACATTCGGCATTGGTAAACAAACATTTTTCATTTACAGGGTGTCTCATAGCTTGCAGAAAAACTTCGAGGAATTTACACAAATCTATTATATGTACTTCAATCTTTTAACTGTATATCTGTCTTATGTGATTTTTTAATTTTATATTCTGTATGGCACTTAAACTACGCGTTGGGCTCGAGTCGGGTGACGCTACGAAAGCGAGTAATAAATAATTTCGAAAAATCCAAAATTATACTACAGTTATTAATTTTTTTTAAACGAAAATTTGTTAGATCATTTTTATCGTCTCCACGAGTCGTCTGCAAATACCAAATAAATAGTAAATGGTTTACATAAATCTGTATTCGCAGGATTGGATCAAATAATGAAAAAATCTTTTTTCTTTCTAGTTTATTTTTTCATCTAATTTGTGTATTTATAATAATATTTTTTAAATTCCCCAAAAGCTCCTTTCTGTATTAATAATTATATATCACCATAACATTAACATTTCACTGCAAATATGGTGGTTATTATTGATAAAATTTTCACATTTCTCCTACACCAGCTAGTATGAAGCCATTAAGATAATGCACCGTAATTCACGGCTGCACCACGTGTCACGTCTCCGATGCATCTCAGATCCCCCAGCCTCCGAGGCGAGGGCAATCAAGCGGCAATTTGTGCATCTCACCCAAGGTGGGAGTGAGAAGAGAAATGAGGCGTCTTCGGCTGTCGATGTTTCCAATTGAATCGTGCCATGCCGAGCAAATTATCATCATTTCTATGAGACGTGTTTTTGATTTCAAAAACGTTTGGAACTGCTGAAGTTGAAATTAAAATAACGAGATGTTCCTCCAGTCATATCGTGGTGATATCACCTCTTGTGAAGACGATGCAACACTCTTTGAAACAGATTTCAATTCAATTTACTTATTTTTTATATAACATTTAAATTACAAACACAAAATTTAATTCGTATATCTTATAAATAAGTTAGAATTATATACGTATATATAAACAAAAGCAAATATTAAACATGTATAAAATCATTCACATCAAAGGTGTAGGTTCTCCTGGATTCTTCCTGCTTCGGAATACCCTCTCAGAGACATGGAACAGATCGATATCCAGAGTAATATTGTTCAGCACAGCAGTAGCTCTTCCAACAGGCATAACCATTGGCAGGTTGGTCCTGTATATTGGAATGTGAAATCTATGCTGACGCTGTCTTAGGTAATTATCGGGAACATACAAAGCAATGCTCCGCATAATTTCAGGATTATTGATCATACCGCGCAACAATCGATAAAAAGTAACCCATAAAAACCAAGTTTTTATTATACTCCCTTTCTTTGTAAAATATAACAACAATTAAGGACGAATTAAAACATATAACATTACACTAAACTTACAGTAATTTAATATATTTCTAAAATGTCAGATGTTTTGAGCTTTGATAAGACACTTCATGCTTTGAAGTGTCTTATCAAAGATCTATCTAAAAACATTTGTCAGTCAATTTAGATTTTCGACATTCGTAGTGAAGTACCTATTATGTATACCGATGGAGTAATTCAAATTTAGAAAATATTCTGCGACGTTATCGGGCCGCCGTTGCCAATCAAACTTTTCTAATGATTCCAATTTGAAAAAACCAACAAAATTTCCATAAATCCGAAATAATACCATAATTATTAATTTTTTAAACGAAAATTTGATAGATCTTCTTGATCGTCGCTACGAGTCTACTTACCAAGTTTCAGCTCGATTGGATCACGGGAAAAGTGTCAAAAATCGATCCAAAGTTTTTGTTGATGGCAAGCCGGCAAGCAAGCAAGCAGACGCCACGAGTTAATATAAAGGGAGTAAAAATGCGTAACATTCCTTCTAGTCTCTAAACTGTTGTAGCCAAGCATGCCCTGGATGAACTCGGTTGGGTAAAGTCAGATAAAATATGGAATACAGTAAAACAAAAAGCAGTAGAAGATATGATGAAACCTGCTTATGCTAAATAATGAAAAAAGCCATGTATGCACCTTCTCAAAGAAAATCACATAATATCATAGTACTACATACTAAAAACATAATGTTCGAGAGATATTATCTTTTACGAAAATTATGAATCAATTTCCACATTAAATGACCATTGTCTTGTCTTAATGCAGTCTTTGCAATAACTAAGGTGAATATAATATGCACATATTTCAACAACAACATTCAAGAAAAACTTCCAGTCGATTTTGAAATGTGTATAGCTTAGTTATATAATTTAAAAGTAACCTTTGGACCTTTTTAGAAAAAAAAAATAACCTTTTATAACTTCTTCAAAAACAGCAAAATAATTTTGTGGTGACATTATTAATATAATTAATAAAAATAAACTTAGTTTTCACCACTTTTGTATTGAAAATATCACCATGTTTCAGAGCCCATGCATACAATTCTTCAGGATACAATTGTATACTAACAAAATTAAATGAAAAAATCGAAATATAGACAATCAAAATATTTAAAAAGATATAGGTACATAGAAAATGAATAATAGTAAAGTAAAATTAATAATAATAAACTCTATGAGGAACCGAGTAGAGTAATTTTAATTTATGACTATCGAAAGAATGATTGGTGTTAATTATATGATTGGCAAATTGGGAGAAATTGTTATTTCTTAAGCAGCGGCGAAGTTCTTTTATGCGTGTATTTAAGTTTCTAGTGGTTTGGCCTATATACTTTTTGTCACAGTCTCCGCAAGTTATTTCATATATCCTACCTACTGTTTTCTAACATACCTATTTTTATTAGACCATTATAAATAATTTTTCGCCAAAGTGTATTATCGGTGGTGTTAATATTTTTGTCCGAGTATAAATATGTTTCCATAAGTTTATTATTAATTTTTGATTCCAACATTCTATCTATTAACGCGCAATTATATCCATTGTTAATAGCAATATGTTTAATTATATTTATTTCGTTATCATAAACAATGGTATTAAGGGGAATTTTAATTAATCTATTTAACATGGAACGGAAGCTGGCCATTTTATGCGCTGTCGGATGGGAAGACGATGCAGGAATTACGGTATCGGTATGTGTGGGTTTTCGGTAAATGTTAAATTGTAACCTAATATTATCGACTTTGATAGAGAGGTCCAAAAATTTAGACTATTATTTCATTTTTTCCGAGAGTGAATTTAATATTTTTGTGTTTGTACATTAAGGTAAGCGAGAATATAATCTAGTTATCTATCAGTGTCCGTGAAAATACAATTCAATGATATTAAAAGATAACTGTTTGCAAAAAGGATCTGGTTATTTATAATATTCAATTTACTATTAACACTTTTTCTTATTACCAAAATTTCTAATTTATCAAACTGTGATTCTGTGTATTTTGTACGTAAAATTTGTAAACTCTTATTGATATCAAAAGAATGATCCATAGCCAAAAGATGGTTAGAAAATTCAGAATAATTATTCCTATTTAATCACCTTAAGTGTTTCTTTTTTAACGATAATTTATCCACTCCTGTTGGTATTCTTATGTGGGCGCCAACCTTGCTACATTAAAGTATGAAAGCCAGTTTTACATTTGTTTTGTATGTATGCTTTATTATTTTAAAGATATTAATCAACTGTAGC
The DNA here is from genome assembly GCA_016648135.1 of Agrypnia vestita. NCBI lineage: Eukaryota > Metazoa > Arthropoda > Insecta > Trichoptera > Phryganeidae > Agrypnia > Agrypnia vestita. The sequence goes on from JADDOH010011657.1 coordinate 53,421, forward strand.
ACGATCAGCTGATAGACGTTCATAATTCATTTCAATTCCTATACCGTTCCATACAATATTTCTTTTAAACGCGCGGGTTAACGTCCGTACACGACATTGTATTGTAAGAATATGGAGCCGAAAGATTTATGGCGATATCCAAATAAAGAGAAAATAATTGTCGGAGAATATATATAGGAGCGAACACGGACTAGCGAAATCATTTATTCCTAATTGACGTCATGTCGAATAATACTGTTAATTGTAAATGATGTCAATAAAGGAAGTTTTCGGATATTTTCTTATAATATTTAAAAAAAAAAGTAATGACAAAGAAAAGCAAAGAAGTTTATCATTAAAAAATAAAAAATACCTCAATCAGTTTGGTCTCCATATTATAATGGGCATATAGACAGTATTGAGCGTGTGCAACGCAAATTTCTCAAATACATTAACTACAAGACAAGCATACCAATACAAAACGTAGAATACAATAATCTATTGAAGAGACTAAAATTACTCAACTTATTTATTTATTTTTTTATTATAATTTTTTTTTAAATACAAATCTTGTATATTTACATATTTGATACATAAAAAAATTTAGGTACATAAATTTTTTATCATTGTACCTCTCCAAAAAGAGACTAACTCTTGTGTCTGGAGAGGGAGTTACACTTTTATACATAATATGTGATAATAATTAATGCATAAAGTAAAGTAAAGTAAATAGTA
>JADDOH010011658.1:0-17063 GCA_016648135.1 Agrypnia vestita
TGACGGCTGGGGCTGAGATGTTGACGGTTGGGCCAGGTTTCGGGTTGCGGGCGAGACCATCACCTTCTCCTGGCCCCCGTTCTTTAGGATATACGCCGATAGCTCTTCCCTATTGAACAAGTATCCCGAGCTTGGAGGGATTTTGGCCGCACCTTCTCGCGCGAAAGGGTCTTTGAAGCCCTCCAATATGGCCTTTCTCCGGTTCAGTATACACTCTGCCCGTCTGCCGCACACAATCTGCAGGATGTCGTCCGAAATCTTATTGTACGGAGCATCGCTGGTGAACATCGACTGAATCCGCTCGAAGAGAGCCGAAGCGGAAGATCCGTGCCGGGTTCGGATGCCCAATTCACCAGCGATTGCATCCTGTCTCTCAGGGCTCTGGGCGAGCAAGGCGTTTGAAAGCGCGGCGAGCGATCTTTCCAGCAAGCCAGTATGTTTCGGCGCGTTATCGACCCTTCTCAAGTCGTCGTTCACCGACAATTCCACAAATGTGGGAGTCGCCGCGTAGGTTCTCTGCGTTTCCGCATAGCGAACGCCTGACCACTCGTCGGAATCGAAGTGTTGCAACTTCGAGATCTGTTCGATTCGCTTCGGGTCCGCTCTCGGTACTGGCGGCTCCTTCACGACCGTGCTGAGCTTGCCGAACTCCAGCGTATTCTTCGCCCTTCTGAGGCTCGGCGGCGGCTGAATAAAGGGCGCATTCGTGTTCCGGCGTTGGCGGCGTTGTTGATGCAGGAGCCGCGCCGCCCGCTAACAAGGCCTCCGTCAGAGCAGTCACCTGTGTTAGCAGGTGGTCTACACGCGGGTCGTATGCTACGCGGCGTCTCTTTCAACTCGGTTCTTCGAAAGAAGATCCGTCATTCGAGGATACCGGCGAAGGAGCTTGCTCGTCCGCCATCTTGTTAACAAAACGTTTGACGAAATTCACGGGATTTACACTAAAATATCAACGTCCTGTCGCACTATGTTAAAAATTTGTATAGTCTAATGTTTGTTAACCTAGGGATCAAAAATTAAGGGGGTAGGTTGCAATAGAAACACAAAAAATCACAACAAAAGTTGGCGTGTCTAAACGCGTGCCAAATGGCGCGAAACAACGACGTTATATGAAAGAAAAACCGTTGCGCGGACGAAACCGGAAACAGGGATACCAGCGGGAATAAATTGTCGCAAACAGGGAATCAGAGGGGGTGGGAACGCGTGTCTAGTGGCGAAACAGCAGGCTGTTCTCTCATAATGGATTCCAGGCGTCGAGACGGAACACAAAATATTAATTTATCTAACTTGGTTTATCACTCCATCCCTAAAATAAAAATTTCAAACTTGTGCCTAAATTTTGGAACAATTTTAAAATAGCTAAATTGTCTACAAAGCATCCTCCGATTTTTAGGACACATCACAGATTAAAGATAGAATGTAATTTGCACCATTTTGGCATCACATATATAATATGTATCTCTATTTTCTTCTGTGGAATGCACCTAAGGAGATTTGAATAGAAACTGATTCATTTATACATTGGCGGGTCAACTTTACAAAAAAAAAGGGGGGACATTTTTTATTTGAAGGGACAATTTTCATTTAAAAAATAAACGCGTCCATTTCTATTGTCAAAAAGGTGAAATTTGACAGCTGCTGAACTATAGCCAGGTAATTATTCAAATTATGAAACTGTCCTGCGTGCATCTTATATACCCATTCTAGGGCAGTTTGTCCGTCTTATACACCCTTCAAAGACTAGATGTTAAATAAAACATATTCCAAATGATCCAAAGTCATAAATGTTTCCCATATAAAGAGATCATCTTTCATATATAAACACATCATTCATATTTATTCAATTTCTTTATTACTGCCTTGAGAAAGTAAAATAATAACTTTCTATTTTCTGCAAATTGAAAACCACTTACCCTAACGTAATTTCCATTTATGTAATCGGAAGTTTCGTCCCCTGGTAGGAGTTTTAGGAACACCCTGGTCTCCGGAAGTGGAATGACATTAGAAAAACGATTCTTGCTTTCACATCCGGGAGGAACCTCATCAGCTCTCACTGTAATGACTGGAATCTCGTTGAATTCACTGACTATTGACTCCTGGTCCAGCGAGAAGTTGGCCAACGCAGCAAACTGCATGGGGTGAGACGTGGCTCCCTGAAAGATGATTATCAATATTATTAATGTTTCAAATATAGAAGTTTTTAGTTAAATTTGGCGTGTTTCATTAATGCAGTGGAAGTTCATTATTAAAATAATTTAATTTAAACACTAAGTTTTAATCCACTGTAAGAGTAATAATATTTAAGTCAAAGCGCTTTCAATGGAGACACCCATCATCCTCAGAGGCAACATTAGAATCGACTATAAAAATAAAAAGAATATGGCCGAACAATATAATGTATGTTGCGGGAGAGGGGAGGGAGGGGGTAGTCATTAATATTACACCTACAATAATAATTATTTTAGTAATGAAGATGATGCAGGGATTTGTGGATTTGCAGGAATGTTTAGATTTGTGTTAAATATTTTTTTAAAACAGTCAGAGTCTTCAGAGTCAGTACTTTACAGAATAAGATTAACTTTTTGCATACAAGTGGTCTGCACCCAGAAAACTATTAGATTTAATTTAATTTAGAGTGCATTAAATATATTTAATTGGAGGGGAGGTGGCGCCTGTATTTTGCACAGGGTACTAAAGAATAAGTATGCAAAATTTGGGTCAGATCTGTCAAACTGTGTATAAAAAAAATATATATATAATATTCTCTATTTAAATCTACATCCTCCCTCCGAATTAAATGTAACACACTCTAAATTGAATTTAATACTATCTACATAGCATAGTTACACTTTAGCACCTTGTGAAAAAAAAAAGTTATTAAATAACTTTAACTAAATGTGTAAACCCAAGCAACAGTGGGTATTTTAGGGCCCTTGCAAAACATAAGGACCATCTCACCACCCTTCCTTTACCACACTCCCTCGCTCCGATATATTCTCTATACAAATGTACATGATTGACACCTCTGACATGAATTTTGATTTTAAGTCCCTTGACAAAATATCGATGCAATCTCTCCTCCCCCATTTTACCTCTTTCCCTCTCCTGATATATTTAGAATAATTGGGAGAGAGAGTGGGGTAAAAGGGAAGAAGAGAGATGTCGCCTTTATTTTACACAGGGTCCTAAAGAATATGTATGCAAAATTTGGGTCTCAAACAGTGCCGATTTTAGAGAATATATCGGTGAGAAGAAGTGGGGTAAAGGGGGAGGGGAGATGATTAGATACAAATCTCAAATAATGGTTAGCGTATCACCGGTTAAAATACCATCACTATTATGATATTATAACATACGTACTGACATAATATAACAAGCAAAGGTAAAAAAAACTTGAAAATGTTAAAAAATCAGAGCATATAACATCACCATTTGTGCCTAAAAGAATCTTTAACTTTAAAAAGATACTTACGAGGCTTATTTACTGATATGTTACCAAAATGAACCATAATACACAAGAAAAAATTCACGGAGAGCCTTTACCTAAAAAGGATACCTGTTCCGTACAGGATTTGAGGAAATCCAGATTTTATTGACATCCCTGAAATGTGCCCCTCATATTTTGTAGTTTTTGTATTTTGTGTGAAAACGGCTACTTCAGCCCGGTACCGATATCGCCAGAGGGTATTGAATTTATGTTAAAATAAATATGGAGGGGATAAAATTGTGCCCCCACCACCGGCCTGGCTGAGTGGGAACAGTGTAAATACCCACTCAAGCCAGGCTACACGGTATTCTTTAAAGAAATAAATGTGGAGGTAGAAAAATCAGGCCTCATTCCTGTTTCTACCTCCGGACCATCAATACTCTTTTATTTGACTACCCTCCAGAAGTAATCAGCGATCCACCCCTATAAACAGTCTTTGTTTTATATTGAACAATACCTATTGTACATATTGCCCTTATAAGATAAACAGAAAGGTAAGCGCATTGTGCACTCAGTTCTCTAAAGTAATATGCCAGAGTATAATTTTATTATACTAGTATAATATGTGTAAATGACTGAATGATCATTAAAAAAAATGACTGACTCATACATTGGTTGATTTTTGAAGAAGTTTATTGCTTTTGGTCAAATTATTATTATAAATAACATTAAGTTAAAAAGTATTATATTTGTTGTCATTTATGTACAATTATAAAAATGATACACGTTTGATTTGGGCACATAAATTATAAGTGTTAATTTCACGCATAATTTCACGCACATCAAAATAGGATAATCTTTATTAATTTATCTATCTATTATCAACCTAATTAATTGTCATAATGAAAATTAATATACCTACAAATATAAACAACAAGTTTCTTACCGATTCATCATATGCTGGATTGCCGTATGATCTCTTAGATGCCCGTCTGGCTTTGCGTCGTGTGGAGCCGTTAACTGAAACATTGTCCAGACTGTAGGAGTCCAGGGAAACAGGAGTACACCGTTGTCCATAGCCACCTGCTGTCCTTCTTCCACGGGCTACGACCTTTAATGAATAACCAAGTGAAATTTATATAATTTTGGAAATTGTCTTTTATTCTGCAACAAAAACATTAACCTGTCCCATAATCTCTACAGGAAGACTAATTGTACGTCTCAAAAGTACTAATTATACTCTGATTAAGATTGAACTCACCTATCTTAAGAATGCTTGGCGGTAACAATGTTGGTACCTGATAAAGACTTTATAACGCAGAGCCCTACATGTTGTATTATCACAACAGCATAGTCCAATCAATCAATTGTTTCTTAGGTCTTAGGTACAGTACAAGAAAGACTAGGCACCAGCAAACATACTTTTGTCCAGCAATCATTTTTTGGGGAAAATTAATTAGCAAGCGGCCACATTGGACAGTATTTTCTAGGTAATATTTCAGCAGGAAGAAGTATTTTGCTGGCGGCCATTACCCATCATTGTGTTACATAAAAATTAATTTCAATTCATTGTTCGATCCTTCTTTAGAACTGCTAAGCTCTCTTAATACTGAACTCACAATAGGCCAAGAAAAAAACTCAAAAGGATCAATCTAACTTCACAACGCCTTTCATATTTTCGTACAACTTTATAGCTATTTACTGCAAAAATGCCTTTAAACAATTCTTGGATTTTAATCTGCTAGAGTTTATAATTCGTTGGGAAACACTGCGCAGTTTAAAATAATTCTTACCGACCTATTCTAAAAACTAATATTGCTAATTGTTGATTATTATTACCCCAACACTAAAAAATAGACGAGATGTGGATTTTCCGCTGACAGATTTTTGACAGTCCGTTTTATTTGATGATTGCTACACCAACATACAAAAAGAGATGGGACGTTTTCATTTATGCCCGTGTAATTACTTAATAATTTACATGTAAGACTTTTGCATTTTTAGATGTGACCTTTGGAAAGTAGTTGTGAATATACATGGTATAATTAATGTGATATGTTGAGTTAGGGTAGGTATTGTAGAATATAAGAGATTTATAAACCCTTGTCATTAAAAACCCAAGATAAGCAGAAATTGCATCCTGTGTTTCTATGTAGGTGTACTTAGTGCAATTTAACTTTTCAACACTCAATAGTTATATCGACGGTCTCTATGTATACTGTAGAGTCTGCAAAAATTTGATTATCGTTTTAATATCTTAAACCATTTAATTTATTTTATATTTTCTGATTATATTAAAAAAAGTTTAATTTTTCTTTTTTTTTGTAAACAAAAAAAAACAAATTTTTTAAGACTGTCAAATTTTTTTGAGTGAATTGGATAATTTAAGGTAGTAGGTAAAATAAAAGAATTTTTGCAGATTCGACAGTAGGTAGGTATACATCAGGGGCATGCAGTGAGAACAAGAAGCATGACTTTTATTTAAATGTATATTTGGAAAAAAAAATTAACATTTATCCGGCAGAATATTGAATGCGAATAAATGAAATATTAAAATCTGAATTATATGTTAACTATTGTGATAGGAATATTACGAGATATACTTCTTATTTTGGTTTCTTTTCAAAATATGTGCTTAGGAAAAAGTCATGTTTCTTGTTCTCACTGCACGCCCCTGGTATACATAGGGACTGTCTATATACCTAATAATGGCATATAAATCAAAATTTTGTTAAACATACATAGATTTTAGTGTCCGACCTTCACAATGTCTGGGTGTTCTTAAAATACCTGTTTATGTGATGTTGAAGCGACATGAATGTCAAACATATTTATATCATTATGTGACCGGCCATAAAATTTGTAATTTTGACAAAAATAAAAGTTCTTCAATCAAAGAGTTTAAATTTTAAGTTAAAGCAAATATTTTCATCACAAAGTTAGAAATATCAACATTTGACGGATGTCTTTATGTTTTACTTTACTATTTTTGAGTTTTGGGGCGACAATGACGAAAGTACCAATATTGTTATTTTCTGAATAGGTCCTAATTATTTCTAGGCAGTGATTAAAGTCTAAAATTTCTCTCTTTTAATGCTAGTTGAATATAACTGAATATATAACTAAAGCGATTTTATTTTTTAATTAAATGTACCAGCATATATCTATATAAGATATGTAGGTGTATATTTTTGAATAAAACTGAAGGACATATTTTAAGCAGCAAACATAATCTCAGCCTGGTTACGCTAATCATATCAAGTTCTGTAAGACGAACCTAAAAAATTCAGACCAAGAATGTTCACTGGGAACCTTATCTAAATGTCTTATTGTGGTTACAGAATAAAGACAATGGATGCCTGTCTCATATGTGTTAACCCGTGGAAGGTTGTGGTATTTGTTGAATAATTATTTACCAAAAGATTTATAGAAATTGTTAATAGTATTTATAATATAATAGAAATACATAAGTTGCCATAAATAATGTATATAAGAATAAAGATACATATATTAGTAATTAGGATAGTATGTAAGTCCAAAAAACTGGTGAAACAGAGAATATCTCATATTTTAATTAAGATAAATTATAGAAGTCTTACAGAGACAAAGATGTCAATGAGAAATATGTGTGGAAGTCTTTTTATACGATGTCCCAAGGCTTATAACCTGTATGAGTTGGCTAAAGTGATCACTTTATACGATGCAACATTCACCAATTCCATCGTAAGAACATCCACACATTACCAAATTTTCAAAAGTTCTATATGTATATGTTCATATCTGAGAATCTTTCGTTTATTTGAATGGACTATGCTAAAGACATCTGTAGTCTTTTCTCATGAACTATAGTATACATAGATTTTCGCAGCTGGTATGATGTGAATGTGTGTGTGTGTGTGTGATAATACTCTAATAATGTGAGACTTTGATAATTTATCTTAATTAATTAGTCATCCCTCTGGGGACAAAATCCAGTAACTGTGTTCTTAGAACATACACAGGTACGTATAAAAATATTATTTCATATTTGGTTAAGGTTTCTCATAGAATACCGGCAATTATCAAGCAATGTATCAAGTGAGAGGGACAGTGTCTATTATTTTGTCTAATTAAACATAACCGATGTGCAATTCTGTGTGTTTTATGTCATTTTCATAATTCAGGAATTCATTAACCATCATTCAAGTGGTAATACATATATCTTTTAGCAGGGCTTGTACAATGAACATTCTTCATGCATTATTTTCATTTGAAATGAAGTAACCCTAATTAATATACATATTAAATCCATTTAAAACATGGTGTAAAATTGATAGTAAAAACCTTTTAAACAGTAGTAGGTAAAATTGTTTCATTCATTCTTTAAGTAAAGGACTATGATTCTCACTCTTTTAATATAAATCAGATCAGGTGCATTATTGAAAAACTAATATTTTTAAGTGTCAACAGCATCCTAAAGGTTAAAAAATGAAACAAACCTTGGTATGTTTTCATAAAGCAGAACCCAAGATTATTGTTATTATAAAATAAGAAATGTTATTATGTAACCTACTCCTAATAATAACATTTCTCACAGAAAATATTTCAAAAAATAGAGTTTACAGTACTCAACTTTTCAGTTGTTCCATTTGCAAGCCAATAGGTTTTTTTTAATACATTTAATTTCAGTAAAATAAATATAGTGTAAATAAACTTAAATGTTAGAAAACAAAAAAGTATTTATTTAAATAATATACAAAATCATTAATAAAAAAAAAAAATTATGGGATTTTGAATAATAAAGGCAGGCAACATGATACAAAGTGTGCATCCCTTACAGTATATGCCGCAAGAAGCAAGTAGATTTAAACTGTGTGTAAAAGGATAGGATAATTTCTTTTTTTACTAACTTATATTACCAGATTCATAAATGTAATTTTTGTTTAACAATTGTTTTTATTGTTTTGAAACATTGAAACACGATGGCCGATCAGGCTGGCTAATGAAATTAGATGAGATTTTTTATAAAAGTTTTGATAAAAACTTGATAGGAACTACGGGATTCATTATGTCTACAAAATCCCTTTTATACCTACAATATTTATGTCAACCCTCTTCTTATACAATAAAGTATCACAACTTAAAAAGAGGCTATTTTTAGATGCTCAAGTATTTCTTACGGGTTTGATACACTTTTAGGTGGCAATAAAAAATAGTCGTAATTTTACGTTCAATTATTTTATGTTCAATAGAATAAAATATATTTTATAAAAAAACTTGCCATACACCTGTGAAAAATTACAGGAAATGATAATAACGACTTGCCTTGTGTGACTACGCGACATATGCCGCGCGCTGATTATGTGTCACACTCTAATTATATAAGGTTTTAATTCCAGCAATTTACGTACTTTACGACAGACAAACGGACAGAGAGACAGACAGCGAAATTATTTTATTTGATTCTGTGATTTAAAATATATTTATTATATATATCAAATACATACAAGAAGTTGCATTGTTCAATACTATTTCTTTTAAAATCTACCCAAAAACGTGTAAAATTGTCTTACTTTATATTGAATGTTGATCACAAGTTAAAATACACTTTGTAGAATGGTCAGAAATGACATTTTATAATATTTTTTTCCAATAAAATAGGAAAAAGAATTAATACTTTCTTTGCCAACATTCAAAAGCATTGTGTTATTCAATGATGAAGAGATTTTTTCAGTTTTTATCAAAAATGATTTATCACAATGAAAGTGTAAGTGTGTTGGTGTTCAAGGAATTGTTTATCAAAAGATTAATAGAATAAACAATCCCAGCATTGAAATATTATTTCTCTCTTAGGACAAGGGATCCCTGTTTGAATTAACTGCCAAAAGCAATAAGACACCTGCAGCGGGATGTTCAAACTGACTAACTATAATAATATTTTGGCATCACTATTTTAAATCTATTTACTACTTTATTTTAATTACTTTAAACATTTTACATTCAAACAATTCGTACTTTTATAAATGTGTTTTCAGCCAACTTATTTTCATAGGTTTGTTTCCAAATGCCACCCAAATGATAAAACAAAAGCATAAAATGTCTTGTGACTGTCATTGAAATAAATTTTACTCCAAATGCCAAAAAATCAAGAATATTCTTAGGTTTTCAGTTTTTCAGAATCCTTTGGTTTGTGTTTTATGGGGTGTGTTGACACACACAACGGCCCTGTTGATGGTCTCTACAATAGGATCCAAACCGTCGGCGAGGAAAGAAAAAATGAAAAAAAAAAAAGGAAAGGAAAGGAAAATCGAAAAAAAAGATTATACCCCAGAAAACACAAACCAAAAAATGACAAAGAATCAGATTGCACTTTGGTACCAACTAGCAGAATTCTAGTTAAGAAAAAAAAAATTCACTTTTGTCAATATTATTGTCTTTTGTACTGAAGTAACGATACTGGAGAATATTAAAGAATATTTATAGAAGTTCTTAAGTTGATGAAGAAGAACCTAGGGAATTGATTGAAATATGCATTGGGATGAGTAGCCTTTGGAAAGCTTAGGCCCGGTTGTTTCAAGTTCGATCAAAGTAAGCGGTCGATTAAAGCACAGATTTTTACGAAAACAGATCGTCTGATTGGTGGAGAACGTAAAAATCTATGCTTTAAAAGAACGCTTACTTTAATCCAACTTGAAACAACCGGCCCCTAATAACATACAAACCGAAAAACAAGAAAATTCATCGGTATCCCCGGACATGTGTGAATTATCAGTGTATTCTTTCCACACTGATGTACAGAGTGCAGACATGGTAGATTATAATAAACTGACTGTAAGATAAATACTGTTTCTCTAACAGTCAGTTTATTAGATTGTTAGAGAGAAATAAACCGACTGAGAACTGAATCTGAGAGAGAGAAATACAAGCGGATAAACAAAAAAGTATTGCTGCAAAGCAAAAGGGTTGTTGACATTGCTAAACTGACGTAAGACTTTGCCAGTCGTATAGCGAGGCTTATGGTCGAGAGATGCACCAAAAGGATCCTACAGCGGCATCCATGGCAAGGCAGTAGAAGTGATTGACCACACAGGTGATGGCCTGTCATTCTGACAAGTGGCACATCTGAATGGAAAAAAACTGCACAAGACTAATGGGCGGCAAAGTTTAAGAGAGTCTCGTACTCAGTATGGCGTATTAATGGCGTATTAACGCCATTTTTATTATAAGTTGTATTGTTTATATGTTTTCATATTTTCTTTTCTTTGTTTTGATTTTGTTACAACTGTTCTAATCTGATGCAAATTTTCTTGTTTTTTTTTATTCTTTATTTACCACCTTATGTATTTTATTTTATATTTTTATTGTATGTTTTTAGTTTTCTAATAAAGAGTTTAAACTGGAGGGAGAAGAACAGTGAGTTCGTATATTCGAGTGTTCGTATGAGTGCGACGTATGAGTAGGATCGATATCGAGCTTTCGCTCATAAAAAGGTTCCGAGAATGCGATGGAGTCCATTCACTAATATTATAAATATTTATTTATAAGTATTTAGTTAGTTTTGTTTATTATTTATTTTGTGCTCGAGATATCTGACAAGATACAACGAATATTGGAGGATTGACCTATTAGAAGCTTCAACAACGATGACACATCAGAAGATCTATGAATGTGGCTGAAGCAATAGTGGTGTGCCAAGATGGAAAAATCTGGATCTGACTACCCCTGCGGTGAAACGGCGAGATTATGGTTAATTAGTTAATTAGTTTTATACACAAACAATACCTAAATTGAGATTGATAACTTAGAAAAGGTTTTTAGTATTTCAAGCAAGATGTAGCAATTCAAAAAGAGGCTGAATGTTTATGTAAATCAATATAAAATAGTTGATTTTAAAAATCCATAAAAAATATTTAAAAGTCATCATCATCAGAGACTCGTACAAGAAAACAAAACGTGAATATGTCAATAAAGTCGCAGGTAGTATTTCAAACACCCTCATTCAAGCTTGCCTCACAACAGTCCTGTGTGAAAACAAATAGCCGTTGGACTCTGCAATGTATAAAGAACACTTCCATAAGGCAGACCCTTCAGTTCATGAAAATTCTGTGACAGGACGCATCTTCTTACTTATTCTTCTTCTTCCATTCTCTTGTGCTTATTACTTTAAAGTAAATCCAATGTTTTAAAAATCTATCCAAATCTAGTTAAAGTGAGGATATGTACTGGTGAGTATTTTTTTTTAATAGCTATATTTACAGATGTTAAATAAAAGCTTCAAAGTTGATTAATCAGAATAGGAAAACTTATGTGGCACTAATAAAATATCATAATAACTATTCAACATACAATCCACGAAATCATTGATAGTTATAATTGTAATCATTTTTAAAATTCTAAGTAGCGTGCTATCATGCTATTTCCTACAGAGGTAGACAGGTGATAGAGAGCCATGTTCTTTAATCCTTACCTCATCCACACTCACACATCTTCTTAAGTATGCTCATCGATCATCACTTCTAACAATACTATCTTCCAGTACCCAGTTTACTTGATCATACAGAGTCTTTCATCTCTCCTCACTCATTTGTTGCAATCAACCAATCAAGCAACCCTTTCTTTTGTCCACTGTTCTAACGTTTTGGATCCTAATTTGTATTCTATCACAAATGGATTTTTTACATATTTGCCTAAGTGATCACATTTTCACCGCACCGTTCTTCAGACTTCCACACTTCATTATCAGTACTAGACTTTATTTTGTATCGCTAGTCATGTCTCAGTTGTCAAGTTTCCGTTAGGAATTACTGCATTCAAAGCACCATTCAATTTATTCCCTGCAGTCATTCTATAAAATTCTAAGAAATGAATACTGATTCCACAGGCGGGATAATTACTTCAGAAATCATATTATTGGATTTTGATCGAGGAAAACGGATAAAAAATATTAAATAATGATATAAATCATTTTGGGTGCGGTATGGAGTCTTTTCAACTGTGGTTAAAAATGTAACTACGTATTTAATGTGAAAATTAATTTTGTTTCAGGATCATCAAAATTGTGATACTGAAATATATACAGAATTGCCCCTCAACTTTTATTGCAAAATACAGACAATTGACCAAGTTTAAATATTTAAAGTAATTAATAAAATATTATGCTTGGTTAATTGTAGTATTATGCGACAAATATCATTGTCATCATCACAGTAGCAAAACATAAAATATTTTTTTTATGTTTATAGTTTTAGCTTTGTGGTTGGATATAATTTAATACTTTATACAAAGTTTATTAGTTTTTTTGAAAATAAAATTATCTTTACTTCTCATTTATAAGAATAGTATGTTCATATACCGCCAGCGTTTTAATAAAATAAAAACTTTTCTCCGTGAAATTGATTTGTGTAATTTTATGGTGACGTCAACAAGAAAATGTGAATTTATTGTTAAATAAAATAAAAAATTTACCTATATAAATATTTCAAAATAAAGTATGGCTGAAGCAACATACAGAGATAAAATTAATGTCATTATGTATGTGATTAAATTAATTATCTGCCTTTGTATATTCTTGTGGTTCGTCAAAACTTCACAGAACTTCCTATGACGAAGCGCCAGAGATCGAATGCACGATATTTTCAGTGTAAAGGGCATAAATATTGTAATTTAATGAATATTATGCTCATTACATTGAAGATATCTTGACTTCATATTCTGCAATGCAGACAATGATGAAGATTGGTAAGTTTTATCTATTCATAATCATGTTTGCTCAAAAATGTTCTTAGGTTTTCACGGCCGTTCACAATCTTCTGCGTATAGTTTTCTGGGATATTCTGCCGTGTATGTGTGACCTCTCTGGCCAGAGAGGAATATCCCAGAAAACTATACACAGAAGATGTTTGATCAAAAACAGAATGTTTTTACTATGATTAAATTTACTCGCAATAAATAATTTATAGAAGGATTATATATAATTCATTAAATATTGTTGAAGTTGAGGAAGTTAAGGACGGGAGAAGACCGGGATGGGCAGCCTTTAGAGAGCATAACCATTACTAATGCACAACGACTTAATTTCATTGACAATGCATTCTTACATGCATTTGGGTCACATATAGGGAATGCAATCCCGACATCCCTCGAGATTAGAATTTATAGTCCCGTGGGATCCCTACGGATCGGGATCCCGTTTTTGAGCTGAATAGCTGAATTAACGACAACGCCTTGTAATTTTATATCAGCGTTTTTAATAAAATGTTCATTATTAATCATCGCATTAAAGTTTTTGTAGGCGTTTTTCCAAGCAGCCAATGCAGTAGATTTAGTAGTAGTTTTTATTACTATGTTAGGTTGATGAAATATTATTCAAAGCTATTTTCATTATTTGAATGTGACATGAACATAAGTTTTAAGTATTTACTTAAAGCTCTATAGACATACACAATTAAACATACAAAACATAAAAAATGTTGATCAATCCCGATAATCTCGTCCGATTTTTCAGTTCGAGATTGATCTCGTAAAATGCCTCGAGATCTTGCGAGATCGGAATTGCATTCCCTAGTTACACATACACACACAAAAAATGCATTTATATCAGATGATCGGGCAAGTACCTACTTCTTGGTACTATTCTAAAATTATTTAAAAATGCTACAAAACAAAAGCTGATTGTGATTCTGTAAAATAATATTTTAATAATTGTTATTTTATAAAAGATCTATGATGAAAACTTTGTTTTTATGGGTTGATTTTTTTCAGATATACCGTTCAGAGATTCTAGAGAATTTTCTTGAGTAGTGACAGTTTTTTTTGTATTTATCTCGGTAACACCTAAGTGGGATATTGCTGCTTTTGCTTTTATATCCCTCGTATATATATTAACAATGAAGCTGGTCCAAAGGTGAAGTTAAGAGGAATACGCAGAAATTCATGGAAATTTAAATATGGGAAATAAATACCAGTGAAAAAGTTTTTCTTGCCTGGCGAAAGATGAAGCTAACATTATCGGAAATGCCAAAAACAAGACCATTAGTTGTGAAAACTTCATGATATTAATATTTTAGATATACCAAACCCTTTTTTTTATATGGTTGATACGTTCCAATGAAGTTATATTATATTATACCACAAAGAGTAATGACGTATTAAAACTTTAAAAACCATAAGATGAAAAATATAAGGTGTTCTAAAAAATCAAAAGAAATGCAAAATAAAGAAAATTCAATAAATAAATTCTACAAAACTTTTTTTTTTACATTTTAGTTAAGAAAAAAAAAGCGCAAAATATGTGAAAAGTAAGTTTAACGTATGATCATGTTATGTTATTTCATGTTTTTTTAAAAAGTCTTGTTCATTTTGTACAAGATATGGAAATGTGTTTCTTTTATGATTATTTTGCTGATATTATATTTTGGGAATCATTATGTTTAAGTGCTATGTCAATTTATGTATAACCCTTTCAACCTGGATTGATACGATCCTGCGTTCACATAAAAAATATTTCCCGCTAACTAAACCGTTTTTCGGGTTCAAACCGGTCTGCAACGATCGTGCGTACACGCGCAGTGTAAAGCTCATCGCTAATTGATAACAGGTGCCCACGTTTATGACCATCTGAACAAAAATTGTTTTCATCATTTTCATCACGGGCGAATATTGAAAATATTTAAATTTTTCTTTGTTTCTAATAATAAATTAATTTTGGGAAACGTGTTCGAATAAATAATAGTGCAAATATATAGCATTCATTCATTTTTGTGGACGACCTTGTTATTTCAAAATCACATAAAAAAAATGTTGGATTTGTGTCTATTTTTGATGGTTAGGGGCCGGTTGTTTGATCACTTGTCGTAGTTACGAAAAAAACATAGGCTT
Organism: Agrypnia vestita; assembly: GCA_016648135.1. Classification (NCBI taxonomy): domain Eukaryota; kingdom Metazoa; phylum Arthropoda; class Insecta; order Trichoptera; family Phryganeidae; genus Agrypnia; species Agrypnia vestita. The sequence goes on from JADDOH010011658.1 coordinate 15,284, forward strand.
TTAGCAAAAACAAGTTGTTTGATCGGTGGAAAACTCAAATATCTATGCTTTTCGCTTAACTATTACTACTGATTCAAAAACCGGCTCAGAATTCTAAAAAAAATTATCATCAACTTATTATCAACTACCTACCTACTATGTAAAATTAAAGATTTGGTATATAGGTTATATTACGATCTTTAGATAAATTTAGATATTGAAACAAAATTAATATTTTATACGAATATAGATTGTAGAGATACGATTCTTAATATCACTGGAGTCATATATGTGACTGTGATATGATTCCGGCGAAACATTGAGAATTGAATCTCTACACATCCACACAGTTCGTACAAAATATCACTATTGTTTCAATACCTAAATACTATGTAAAAACAATAGTGCATCTTTATCAAATAAAAAAACATGATTAAGATATTTTATTTATAAAAATATTTACCAGTAATCCGATGAGAAGGAGAAGTGCAATAATTCCTATTGCACTGATTGTGATAGCTGCTATTGCTCCTGTCCCATCGACAGTATCAAACTTCTCGTCTTCACCGAACACTGTCGTTGTCTGTCCCGGTAAACTCTCTGAGGCACCTGGCAAGATTTCAGTCATGTTGGATTTTATAACCTCTATGTTTGTTTCTCCCGGGGTGCTAAGATCCGGTTGGTTGTCATTCTTTACAATGGTAGGGACATCATTATCGGAGCTGTTAAATTCTGTATCGATCTCTGCACTCTCGTTTTCAACCGTTTTGTTGATTTTGCTCTGGACTTCACGACCATCTAAAACTTTTGTATCAGTGCTTGGATCTGGTGTATCTACCCAATCATCTGGATTCTGATCTGAAGAGTTAATAGTGTTAGTTGTTTTGTCTTCATCATCTATAATGATTTTGTGTTTACCTTCTCGGTTTTCTGAAGGAGTTTGTGTTGTTATGGAAACTGTGGTGCTTTCTGTATTTGGAATTGTTCTCATAGTCGAACTTTCAGTGTCCTCACCACTGGTTGTACGTGAAAAAGAGGTTGTAGTTATATCGTCAATGTTAGCTCTAGTAGAGCCATAGTACATTGTAGACGCTGCTTCAATGTCTTGAGTGGTGTTCTTAATTTCTGCTGTTGTGATGTCAAAAACATTAGAAAATTCTGTAGGTTGTTTGGATGGTGTAGGCGATGTAAGGACTGCAGGAATGTTTGAATAGAATGTACTGAAACTGAAATCATCTAGGCCGTCATCATCAGTTGTCGTGGATCCCTTTGTATTTACTTCAGTGCCTGAATAAGGTATTGTCGTACTATCTACATTTTTCAATACAATTTTTTCATCCAAATTACTATTAGTTGTTGAAAGTGTTGAAAGCTCCTGATCATCCGAACCCTCATCTGCATATTTTGTTGAAGCCCTTTCAGAAATATCAACATTAAGTGATGTGACATTTTGCAAAGGCAGAATAGTATTTGAATCATCTGTGGTTGTGAATGTTTCCAATGTTGATATCATAGTATCAGAATCCATTACATTAGTTGATGTAAGAGGTTTTGAGGTCTTTACGTCTTTTAGAGACACTATATTATTTATTGTTGTACTTGCTTCTGTTGTAGTGTACGAAAATGTTGTAGAATCATCGCGGGGTTCCTCTGACGGGAATGTAAATAATTCTGCTAATGGTATATTCTGTAAAGTTGTCGTGTCAATGTTGCCGTTAATAGTAGAAGATATAATTTTATTGTTATTTGCTCTTTCAGTTGTCAAAGTATCTACTGTTTCAATAGTAAAGTCTTCAACACT